>JAQFYM010006212.1:0-12039 GCA_034694785.1 Agrenia bidenticulata
CTATTTATGGAAATGCAATTAATATAAACTATGTCATATATACACGTCATATCTAAACACAAAATTGCAATAAAAAAAGTTATGACGTAAGGATAGGGTAGTGTAGGGTAGGTAGAAGAAAGGGTAGTGCTTGGGGTAGGGTTTGGGTTAGGGTCAAAGTTAGTTAATTATTTCCTTTGGAATTTTTCAAATAATTTTTTTTTTTGCGGTGTTAAGATTTTTATTTGTAGTGTGAAGATTTTTTTCATATATTCTTACTTTTTAAAAGTGAAAATCATAATATTGCAAAAAAAATTAAAAAGGGTTGGATTTTTCGTTTTGGCGCCCGTTAAGTGTTTTTAGGGTGCTAAATCAGAGCAATTTAGTAATTTTGGCGCCTTTTATAAATTTTGGCGCCTTTAGGAAAGTTGGGTGCTAAAATTTGCGTTTGGGTGCTAGATTAAGGCTAACCTTTACTTAATGAATTGCATTTTTGACATACATTGCTTTATTGCCCGTTTATTACACGTTGATTTCTTCTGAGCCGTAATTTTTTTACAAATAAATCTAAAGTGATCAAGATAGAAAATATTTATCTAAGTAATCTGTAAAAAAACTATAATAGCTGTAGATAGATGTTTTTACATGTAAATATTTGCAGGTAAAATACTTTAAAGTCTGTTAGAGCTGATAGCAGATGGGTTAAATGTATTTTTAACAATAAAAAAAGCTACAAGTAAGTTTACTTAGTTGGTTTTTACTATAGTAGTCAAAGTCTTTCGGTCTTTCTTATATTTCCTCATCACAAATTCGTGTAGATTTTACTATATGAACTAAACTTAACAAAAAATCTGTTTTATTAGACAGTGCTTATGTACCACAGTCTTTTTAATTAATATTGTGCAGTAAAAAATGTGGTTTATTTATATTTATTACATCACAGCTGGATAGTTTTACCGTTTCTTTACAATCTGCCAGCTTGCGTGCCTATGGATTTTTTCCGTCTTAAGAAAAGTGACTTGCAAGTGTTCCATATATCTACATTTGCAAGCTTTTTTTCATAAATTTTTAGTTAATCAAATTCCCCAATATATTTTCTATTTTTAACAAAACAAATTATTGACAATTTTTTTTGCTTCTTGCCTTGTGTAAAATTCTAATTTTCGATAATGTAGCTTTTTTATATCTATATAGTGGCGTACCCAGGAAGGGCAGGGGAGGGGGTGATCCCTTTCCATTTCAGAGTATTTTTTGTTCCTGAATTTATAGGGGGAATCTTTTTTTGTGCAGGGATTTTTTAATATTTAAATTATTAAAATCAATTTTTGCAAAAAAAATATAAACTTTAAAAGATCGAAAAAAGGGTCTTAAGGTCTACTTTTTCCAAAAACACTGACTACCCGTGGACCGAAAATTCCTGGGTACGGTACTTTATCCAGAATATTTAGATCAATACAGTAATCCTGAATTGCTTTGATTTTTACAAGCATTTTTTTTATTATAAAAAATGGACGTGTAACTTTGGTTTTAAATGCAAAATTGTCAATTTGAACTCTTTACCATAGCTTACATTAAATTTTGAATTTTAGACGTGTTGTATAATCAAACATTTGTAATGCATTAAGCATGACCATAGTGCAGCTAAAGCTTGGTATATATTTGCAAAAGCAATGTTGTCAGAGATGTTTATTATGAAGGCCAACATGTTCATGTCATTCCTAAAAATTCTAAATAACTTATCAGTGGCATATTAAAAAAATTTTCATAAATCCACAGATTACATTTACATATAATTTTCAGTGGGTTTTTTTTTACAAGAAACCTTTAAAACCTTCAGTACGCAAATTTTTTATAATCTTGATATTTTAGTAAACAGGGCACTAGCCTTATCACAATTCGGAACGGGACTTGAAAACCACTGTGTAATTTTTTGAGTTTATTTTATTTAAAAGTATTTTGTTTATTAAAACAAAAAATGTAGTGTCTGTTAATCAAGGTTTTAAGTAGGGGCTGGGGGAGATCTTCCAGGTTTTTAAAAAAACAATATGCAAACAAAAAATTTTATAAACGTAATTAAAGTGTTAATGGCGTGTACTTGTTTTTTTTTGTTACAATTTGCAATATTTTTATCTTTTTTTTTACATAGTTTTTAATAATAAAAATATATAAATTTAATGCACCGTTAAAATGCAAAAGATAAAAAAATATATAAAAAGCAAGCGCAAAAAAAGAACAAGTAACTAAGAAACTGTTTTCTAATATTTCTATACAGAACCCACGTTTTTTATGGCTAAAAAATAAGGACAAGGCTTGGCCGGTTTAAAACGATTTTACGCAAATCGAAGATAAAATTTACGCCACACGGACACCCGTATGGTGAATTGTATACGTACGAATTGCAATTCTTTAAATTTTTTATATGAAAAAGCGTATTAAATTGTAGTTTTTCGTACAAAAAAAGCAATATAACACACTGTTGTTTATGTTTTTTTTCAATATACAAAAGGTCCAAAATACATATGAAAGCGCAACACTAACCTGTAAAGATAAGTCCGCATGTTCGTGTCGCTTTTAGATCTTAAATCTGAAAATTTTGTGATGTCGAATGACCGGGTTTGCAGGATCCTTTTTAGCTAGCTAGAAATAACTGCAACTTTTAAGTATATAAAAAAATTTGTACTAGGCTGTAAAAGTGTTACTATTTTTTGCTTGATAAAAAAACTAAGGCTAGTTATACACTGAATACTCCGAAAAATACTTTTTTCGTATTAAACTTTTATATTTGTAATATGAAAACAAAATTTTTAGTATGAAATAACCTTTAATAATTTTATGCATTACTTTGTTATTTTGGGAACAATAAAATCTGCTTAGTACAATCAACACAAAATTTTTGTATTTTTTAATATAAATTAAAAGAAAAATCACTTATAATAACGTTTTGTAGGTATAATTGACAAGCGCTTTAAAGTCTTACAAAAAATTTAAGACCGAAAAATAAATAAATTCCTTAGTATAGAAGTAAAAAAAAGTAAATAGTATATTCAAACAGTTTTCTTATTGTTTTAAAAAAATGCATTTCATAGTAATATAAAAAGTATTTTACGTTCGTAAACACATTTTTGTGTATTAAAAGTGTAACAAAAAGGTTTTATTATCTAAATAAATAAGAAGCTAGTGCAAAGTTGTAGTCAGAGTGTTGTCTTGTAAAAATGTCGTAGGTGGCCTGAATTTTAGTTATTCGATCTAAAAAAAAGTTTCAACTGCTTTTGTGCATGTGTTTTTAATGCAGATAATAACAAGGTTTAATTTGTATATATTGCAAACATAAATTTAAAAACATTCAAAACCTAGAATTAGGCTGTATTAAGAAAATTTGGAGATAAGACCTCCTAAAATAAAACACCACTGATATATTTACTCTAAAAGAATATTAATACGCACTTTAAACATTTATATCTTACAATTAAAACGGGTATAGTGTATTTTTTATATTGTCTGAATGTTTAAAAACAAATTTACAAAAAGATTGTGCCTTTTTTAAAAGGGTCATATAAAATTTCTATTCTGAAGGTTATAGACGTATTTAGTTAATGTGAAAATATTACGACTACCTCTTGTCAACAAATAGTATGTACTTCTGAGACCCTCCAAAATTTTTTTACAAAAAAATGCCTGAAATAACTATAGAAATAAAGCAAAAAATCGACATAGGTAATTTCTAACTCATTAAAACGTTATTGCATTCTTTTTGATTAGTACATCTTTTATTGCTTTATATTTTATCTTGGAAAAAAATAAAAAAATGACAGGCAAACAAAAAAATGTAGGTAATATTTTTAACCAGCTAATTGTACGTCATTTTTTTTTATTATTATATCTTGTGATAATTATGTTATATGTTACTCATCAAATTTATGTTAAATATATTTGACAGGTTTCAGGAGTTTACAGCTTTTGTTTAAAGACATACGGTCATAAAGAAATTTGCAAATACTAAAAATTTTCTTTTTTTGCCTTTTTACTTCTTGAATTTCTTACCACTTTATTGCGGTTTGTAATACCATACGGTGACATTCAAATTACATTGTATCAACCAAATAGTTTCCAGCCAACCCAAGAAACTTTTATCAACGCACCATATGATAACAAGAGTACTGCATCGGATAGGTTTAGGATATTTGATCTGATAATTTTACATTTATTGATTATCCGATCCGATCCGAATTCGACTAAAATCGGATAATTTATCTGATATCCAAAAATTTACAAATAAGGGGTATTTTTGTGACAATATGTTTATATAAAAATTACAAAAAACTACTGTATACCAGCGATTCTTTTATACTGCTTAAATGTATTATAACATTTTAACAATAAAGCTGTTACAAAGAACAAACCAATTCGATTATACATAGCTCTTTTTTTCGATATAAAAAATAAAACAGTTTGGTACGTTGATAAATATAAGAAAACGTCCACAACATTATGATATGGGTTTTGTTACATACACTGCCAATGCAAAATCTTAAAAAAAAATAAAACTAAATGGTTTTTACGCGTTCATTTATATTCTATATTGTTAGTACAGAAATACAATTCGAATTATTTCTAAAAAAAAGCAGTATTAGGCATAAACTGTTACCTTTGCGTTTAAATGCGTTATGCACAAAGTGTTTTCTACAAAGAGATGTAGATTCCGGTCAATATATAATAAAATATCGCACAAGATATTTGTTACGAATGAAAGTATGTTCGGTTATTTAAAGTGAGTTATTAATACTTTAATAATAAAAAAGTATATAACTTGTTTTTATTACAATTTTTGTCTAAGTATGATTTAAATATTTTCAATATTGATAAACCTAAGCTACTTTCTAATAGGCATTTTGATAAAATAAAAATCTAATAATGTCAAAAAAGAAGATATTTGCTTTTGCTTTACTAATATCAAGCTTGCGTGTTTTGAAAAATTTTAATTTTTTGTGCGGTTATTTTTAATAGGCTATAAAAAAATTAAAAAATTCAAATATTTTGGATAATAACTATCCGACAAGATTTGCAATTATCCGATCCGAAGCGGGTCGGATCGGATCGAGTATCGAGTATCGAATACAAAAAAAGTCGGATATGCAGTAATCTAATGATAACATAAAACGTGAAAGGAGTAAAATAAATCATATGAAAGGCCAATAAAAACTAACACCAGTCGATATTGCAATAAAATAAAAAAAATTCAATAAAAATTCAGATTATTTTTTCCTGTAAAAGTAATTAAATAAGTTATTTTATTTTATTTACCACTTTTAAAGAAAATTCGCAATAAATACCAGATTTTATATATTTGTGTGTTAAATGTTGTGCCTTTTACACCCGGTCCTATATATTTTCGCGCAACTGCCATTGACACAAAAAGGGCCAAGGTGGTTCGTGTTATTGGTGGGCTTTGAAATCTCTAATAAAACTTAAAAGCAGGTGTATTTTGCGCATAAAAGAAACTAATACTATGTATGGGCAAGTTTTGCTATTATTAATTAATTGTGATTTTTATTTAACAGTTAAATAAACAATTTATAGTGCTATTTTAAAACCAACTTCTATCATATTTTGCGATGTTTTTGTCGAATTTGTAAAATTTTTGTTTAAAGTAATCTTTTTTTTTAATAAAATTATACTGGTAAATAACAAATTTATACTTGTTGCCTAAAATTTTTTTCTTCGTGTCATATAAATTGTACTTGGCAGCATTGCGAATGATTTTTTATAACAAAAACATTTAAAAAGCAGCTTTCTACATTTTTTGGGTGTTTAGTCTGATTTAGTCTGAAATTTAACCAATTATAATTATACACTCCTTTTATCAAATATTAAATAAACTTGAATTAACTTCTATGGTTTTTCATGCAAAAACTATATGTTTTAATTTAAGCTGAGTATGATTTACATTTTTATATTAAGCCGAATAGAATGGGGGCACAAACATATGAAGGATTCCTATTACCACATCCATCTCGCAATATTTTTGTAAATCTCAAAAGCATGCTATGGAGCAGTTATATGTTTTTAAAACAACAAAAGCGCATAACGAATTTTTTCGCAGTATAAAATTATACCGGTTTACCCATAACCATGGAAAAATTCTTATAAAAAGCAACTATATTTTCAACAGTTTATCCACGAAAAATTTACAATATTATGATTTAAATTTAGCATAATAATTGCCATAAGTATACAAGTTCATAACCCGCCTCTTTTTAAGATAAAACTGATGTTGTCTTCCAATTCTACCAAAAGAAGCATTTTTGGGACGTAAAAATACTTCAATCTTGTGTTAAAACCGTCAAAATGCCTAGGAACAATTTATGTTTTCTATTAAGCTGCTATGTTTGTTTAAAAATTTTTTTATTTCTAGAAAACCGCTAGAAATTGCGTCTTCTTAATGCAGATCAGCATTTATTGAAAAACAAGGAAAATTGGATTTCAAACTATATTTCAAGCATAAAATTACGCTATACGCATATTAACGCTGCAAAATATATTTCATTGTGTTATTTACAACAAATAATGTTTTTTACTATTTTTCCGATATAGTAAAATTGTGAAAGACTGAGGGCGTATCTGGTTTATTGTGAAAACGATTTTTTTGTATTCTGGTCTCTTTAAAAAATTCAATGGCTTTTTTCTTACACCTCAAAAATCTTTCTTTAGTGAATCTTCCTTTAATTATATTTTTTTATATAAAGAATTTAAAAGAAATAAGACAAGAGAACGATTCTTAAAATATTTAGTTTTTAGAGGTAAGAAAAATCAATCGATTTCTTTTAAAGAAGCCAGAATACAAAAAAATCGTGTTTTTGCGACAAATCAAACACGCCCTACACCTTTAGCAAGCAGCATTTTTTGTGCTTTTGTAGTTTTTACTTTTAGTCATTTTTGCAGTTAATTTGTCGACTTCGCTTTATACAAAGGTGGACTTCTCTTAGTTAAAAAAACTTACATATAATAAACATGCCTATAAAATACGTTGTAAGATAAAAAACAAAGAATAGCTTTTTTATAGTAAAGGCGACAACTTCTCTATTTAATTTATACCAATACATGAATTTTAACACATTTAGACTATACTGTGTGCCGTTTTCTGTAAAAAACTAATTGTATATTTTAAAAACGACTGTCAAGTGTATATTTTTTTATATGTAATATAAAACAAAACTAAAAAAGGCATTGAGCTTTCTATTATTCTATAATACAGCTCGCTAGAATATTTATCTGTAAAAAACATACCAACGTGTATATTTTTGTGAATTTTGCTATTCAAATCTTCTTTCTCTTCTTTTATATTTACATAAATTATGTATATTTTTTGCAATAAAAATATATTATTGCAACATATAAATAAAATAAAATTGAAGCATACTTTGTAAACGTAAAAAATGTAAAATCATACAAACCCCACCGGATATTTTTGACGAAAAAGTAAAAACAACTATATCAATTCGTACAACCTAAATATATTAAAAGTGTTTTTTAACCCTTTCGGCTTTTTTCGACAATATCTGATTTATTTACAGAACCATTCAAACAAGGAACCCCTATCAAAACATTGAACATAACCTACATAAAACTTCCAATAAAAATAGAAATGTCTGTTTTACCATATATCAGTGTCTTGTGTGCCTATAGTAATAGTTATTTGCCAGTTTTTTTTTATATTTATTTTATTAATTTAACTTCTGTGTTTTTGGTCAAATCACAAATACGTACTTGCGCTAGGAGATACTTATGCGGACCAAACAGGAGCCAAAAACCACAAGACGCATTAAGAAAAAGCACAAAGACAAGTTAGTAAGTAGATAAAAACAGAAAAACGGTAGTTTGCCGTCTTGTTCTTGAAGGTAACAAATTTGGTACAATAAAAAATGGAAAATCAATTAATTTAAAATAAAATCTATAAAAAACTTATGATATTTTTCTTACAAAAAAATATAGACAAATAAAACAAGGGTTACTATCCATTCTGGTATACAAAACTTCTCCAGATAGCTCTATATTGAGGTAACTAAGAATGATGCTAATAGAGCTTAGAGTTGTAATAGGTTTATTAAGCAAAATACTGCTCCTAGATAAAGAATCAATCTCAAAATCAGTAAAATAATTGTGCAAAAACGTCAAATGTAGATTTATTTTACGCTGCAATTCATGACGCAGGCCTACACTACCGTTTTATTTAACCCTACTAGGTCTTTGTCTTTTTGCTTATATTTTGTAGGTTTTGTTGTCATTTTTTCGGTTTTGACCCATTTTGGCCCGAAAACAATGCCGTAGGGTTTTCTGCTAAAGAGGTAACAAAAAAAGTGCATATATGTATTTTTTTGCCGACAGGGATAATATTCATAAGACTTTATTATTTCAAAACTCGCCAAAAACGGTCAAATTATAAGAACTTTATTATTTAATCAATAAATTTTCTTTTTAATTTCTAATTATATAATTTTTTGTTATAAAACTGACACTTTTTCCAAATTTGATAATATTTTAATTTAAGGAATTTCTCCTAAAAAAAGAGGCCTGCTTAAAACACAATTTTTACTTTTTTGCAAATAAAAAAAATGAAACGAAACCGTATCCAATTTTACGTAACACATAAAAAAGTTATCTTTTTACGTTAATAAAAATTATTTATTAACTTTTATACATTATATTGTAGTTGTATATAACAGAAATTTGCAGAATTTTGTTATTTTTGCGCCTCTAGAATTACTAGGTCCCGGAAAACACCTTTTTTTAAAAAAAAATCCTTGCACTGCCAAAGAAAAAAAAAGGCAAAATGCCGGCATTTAAAAAAATAGCAATAACTATGGTATGAGAAGATTTACAGTGTTTTAAGTTTTTTTATTGTACATATAAAACTTTTATTAATTATTTCTTACATTTAAACTTTCATGTAAATCAATAGAAGAAACGTAGTTCAGAAAAAAAAAAATTCAACCAGTCTTGTGGTACACTTATAGCTAGTTAAACATGCAGCAAATACTAGTCAACCAATCGAAAATGTAATCATTTGCATATAAGTGTATCTATTGTGCCAGTAAGTTTTACAAAAAAAAAATCATGTGTAGGAGCGGTTGAAAAATCGCATACTAAGAAAAAAACACAGTACGTAAATATTTTGGTCTAGCATATACAATTTTGAATGCTGGCATCTGTTCCAAAATCTGGCTACAGGTACACTTTTGCATTTATTTGTACCCATATACAAAGGGCACACAAAAATAACAAAATGTGTACCAAAGGTTTTCTAAAATCTAGATATATAATTTTTGCATGCTAAATTTATGCCTTTTAAAAATTATATTGTATAGGGCTTGTGTGTCTTTCTTTTTTAAGCAAACTTATCGCACAATACTACTTTTTATACAAAAAATACTCTTTTTTTATATATAAAACAGTAAACATACACAAGCAAAATTGCAATAAATTAAACCCGTAGATATTTTGTCTCCTATCATAATTTAAGTTACGTGCGTTTTGTTATGTTGTATGTTATAGGTAAATATATTGTACAAAAAAAATATTTGCAACGGAAATTATATTCGGAAGTATATTTATAAGCTTTACTTTTTTTTGGCTATTTATGACGCATATTTTGTATTTTTCTATATTTACCATTATGATAAAAACTCTAAAAACGATCTTGGGGTTAAATTGTAGCCTTTTGCACAATTGTTTGTACTGTTTTTAACTGCCAATATGTTATCGGTAATACGGAATTTGGGTGCTTTTTTATCGGATTTTGTGTATTAATTATCACAAGATATTTATTCTTCAAGTGATAAATTTCTATATATAGATTTTAGCTCATATATAAAAATACGCTCAACATTTTAACATTCAAAAAAAAACATTAAAATGTATAATAAAATGTTTTTGTTACTTTATACAACCCTTTATACTATAAACAGGGTGCATACGTCAATTATAGGCAAATGGTGGTTTTTTTTACAAAACCTTCGTTATGACTAGGGCCCGAAAAAAAAAAGTATTAATAAAATAGCATAACAACTTTTTAAAAAGTTTTTTCCATATTTGTAACAAAAATATGCGTAAAATGTATGGTATCATTTATAAAAATTTTACTCAAAAGGGTTAAATTTACGTATCTTTTGTAAATAAATACTTGCACAAACATTGTAAATATCGTATTATCAATATTTTACACTTTTTATTTTTGATTTTCAACATTTACCATACACTTTCGAATTGACTAAATTTCTTTCTTAACCAAAATGCACCTAAAAAGGGCGATGATTATGGGCACAAAAAAGCACAAAATTAGAAAAAAGCACAAAAAAATAAATATCAATTAAATCGCTTTTTGAGCAATACGGTAGTATGTCACTCCTCTATTTAGGCCATGAAAAAAAGTTGCCCTTAATCTCAGGGTAGACTGCAAATTATATTATTTAATCACAAATTGTAACATATAATGCAGTTCCATAATTATAGTTTAAACATTAATTCTAATGAAGAATTATATTTAAATTAGTATTTTTTTATTGGTTCTAGGTCGACGTGGTCTTAAATACACTTTATAGGGATATGGTTAGGTTAATAGGGCAAGGGTTAGGTAAATAGGGAAACGGTTAGGTTAATAGGATAAGGGTTAGGTTAAAGAGGTAAGAATTGCAAATATGGCATTTATTTCAATATATCAGCTCCAATTTGCCTTTGTTTTTTTGTTTGTGCGTTTAATTATACTAGAACTTGTCTTTAATGCAAATTTTATGCCCTAAATTAGAGAGAGAGATATACGTCATTTCTTTTTAATTTTTACAAAATGTTTTCGGTTTGCAGTGGGTTTAAAATATGTTGTGCTTTTTTCGAATTTTTTTCGGTTTTTTTGTGCTAATAATTCTCCGCCTATCCAACAGATAAAGAAATGCCACAAAGTGAATAATAAACAGATTTAAATGATATTTATTTTTTTGTGTTTTTTTCGAATTTTGTGCTTTTTTTGTGCCCATAATTCTTTGCCCCTAAAAGCCGTATAAGAATTGATAATTAAAGATGATGCTTACAATGCAACACTATGACAGCTTAAGCAAAACAGGTAAAGATATATGATATATAATTAAATACTATATATATAAACACCATATTCTATGCTTCAAAAATGCCTGAAATCGCTTTAATCTTAAATGCTACCGATTTTCTGGGCCCTGGTTATGACTGTATTATAATAATTTCCGTAACCGGAAATAATCCGGGCCTTAATAATTACAAGACTGAAAAATGAACCACAAAACTATTAAAAAATGATATATTATATAATCGAAAATGTTACAGCATGTTTGATACCTTCTACTATATGCAGGTTGTCTTATTTTAGACATATCTTCCAAAAATCCTAAATGACATTTTTTTCGAGAAAAAAGACCCAATTTTTGAGTCATAATTTAAGATTTTATGGGTTTACTTACTATTATGCAGAAAACAAGATAAAAAATACGAATAAAGACAGAAAACTATATTAATGTATTGAAGTTATTCTTTTGATATGTCATATCATTTACAGCATTATTAAATCATCTTTTGATTATAAAAAACTGCTTAAAAAGATCTCCTAGAATACTTAAAATTAAGAATAAAATACAATCATTTTTTTAAGTTAGAATTACGATTTTTTACACGTTTTTTTGCCATATAATCAGCGGTTTCGAATATGGTATGGCCATAATATGGAAGCAGGTTTTTGTTATTTCTCCCCATAATGGCCATTATGGTAAATATGGAAGACAGAAAAATTCCGTAAATGTTTTGTTTATAAACCAATAAAAACCAAATATCTAGCTTTTAGTGACGCATATGTGTAGTATAAGCATTAAATATACAGTTTTTGCTGATTTTATGATAAAAAAAGATGTATAACTATATTGTTTCGTTTCGACAAGATCAATTTCTGTAAAATCTAACACGATCTATAGCCCATTTTTCTGCAAAATAAAAGAAAAACTAGACACTGTAGATATTAAAGTTTTGACAGTTAAACAAGAAATAAAA
>JAQFYM010006213.1:0-12039 GCA_034694785.1 Agrenia bidenticulata
AATTAGTTTACTTGATAAATCCAGTTTCTTCAATATATTATCCTAAAATTAGTTTTTCTGGGTTTTTATTTATATTTTTCTGGGATTTAAGGACCCATGATAATTATCAATTGGGAAAAAATATATTCTCTGGGAAAATGATATATTCTCTGGAAAAAGATATATTTTCTGGGATAAAAAAATACGGCCCTTTAAATTACAATTTCGTTGTAATGTATATAAAATCATTCGATTCCTATCGTGTTATTGATTAAATATCGCTAAAATCAATTTAGTTTAAAAATGTAAACTTAAATTACATTAAAGATTAATAAAACCTAATAATTTACTGTTTAAAAGTGATTTTTTTATTTTTTACCTATGAATCACGAAATAGACTCCGTTATTGAAGTTGAAAATATATTGCAGTTAAAGCAAGGAAGAGCTAAATAATAATTAGATTTCTGAAAAAGAGTTAGAGTTGTCATCTCGGTCATTCTCTGTTTAAGGTTTATTTCTTGATTTCATCAGTGTAATTTAAGAATATGAGCATCACATTGTAACAAAACTTAACTTAGTATTCTACTATATGAAGAATTGATCCCTTATGTTTCGAGCAGCGTTGGTTTCGTAAAGAAGCGATACCATACAGTCATAAACTAAATTTTGCTTGCAAATAACATATAATAACATCAAAACAATGGATCTAACTAAAATACATATAGAATCTCTATCGGGTTGATGATTATTTACAAAAGAAAAACTTTATTTTCCGAATTTGCAAAAACAATTGATATAATAAATATTTTAGAGTAAAAAAAATGTTAAAAAATCTAAAAGTAATAATATGCAAAATGCATATATATCGAATCAATTGCAATAACATAGTAGTCATTAATGC
The DNA here is from genome assembly GCA_034694785.1 of Agrenia bidenticulata. Lineage (NCBI taxonomy): Eukaryota > Metazoa > Arthropoda > Collembola > Entomobryomorpha > Isotomidae > Agrenia > Agrenia bidenticulata. The sequence continues at coordinate 881 of JAQFYM010006213.1, forward strand.
CCAGAAAAAACAAATACCTATTGAAAAACAGAAAAATATATATTGTAGCTATAAAGTCCTAAATTTAACCTAATACATGAAAACATTATATTTGTTTTTTATGGTCCATAATTCCTAAATAAAAACACAGAAGCATGTTTTCCAAACTAAATTGTTTATTAATGATTATGGTCTTATATGTATCTTATTTTGCTTGTTTGTAGTAAGACTAATACTTTTAAAATAAGTAAAAAGAGTAAAACAGCTTTCACTGTTATTCATAGCAATGAATTCAAAAGATTCATACCATAAAAGACTGTTCATTTGTCCTTATTTTTTGTTTAAGACACTTAAAAGCTGCAAACGTATTTTTTTTTATTTCCTTGTTATTGATGCTCGTAAACTCTAAATTACGCTTATATTTGATATCTTGGTTTATCTTTACACGGTTCTGGTCAATAAAAATCTTCCCGAATATAAAAATATGACCAAATATTACAAAATTTTTTTTATTGTCTTTAACTCGATATCCTCTAAGACCACATACCATTTCATTCCATCGATTTTTCCATACTTAGAGAAAAATTTTTAAAAAAAATAAGTATTATAATATACTGTTAATGGTGAAAAATACTTTTTTTTAGAGATCCCACTCCTCCCTCTTTTTTGACTGTTCACATATTCTGTATATTAAATAAAAATTTATCTGAAAATATTTTAAATTCAACAGGAAAAAAAGCTATTTGCTTGAAAAGTTTAAATATGTTTTTTATCAGACTTAAGAAGTGGAAATATATTATCACGATAACAATATATTTTTTTAGATTTAACAGTAGGTTTTTAAAACGACAGTATTAACGTTATATAGACCGCCCATGTTGTGTTTAGTCTTTTTTTATTTATATATGTTTATCGCAAAAAAATCAGTACCTTATTAAAAATAGTGTTTTACTTTTTACAGGTAAAAAAGGCTCACGTCTTTAACAGTTGTTTTTTGTAGAAATTTAAAGCCTTATATTTATTAAGTTTATAAGTGATACTTATTTTATCAATAGATAGTATTTAGTCATTCTAAATCATTATTAAATTATTACTTACACCAGGGCTTCCCAATGTGGTCAATTTTATGCCCTAGGCACAATTTTTTTCTACCCTTGGGTACAAAGAAAACGAAAAGAAAAAATGAACATGATGAAGGATTAAACATTAAAACCAGGGGTATCGAATAGGGTAGGGCCCTATAGGGAAAAATCAAAATGCCACACCCTTCATAATGGCCACTATGGAAAAATAGGGGAAAAAGGGGAAAATTTTTATATTTTTTTTTTTTAAAATAAATACTTTTTGGAAGCTATAAATATAAGCATTTTGTTTTAACTGTGTGTATTTTATAAAAATGAAAATATTTTTTAGAATATAAAGATGGTGTTAATTAATATTGAATTCGTGCTTATGGTGAAATTTACGTGTGCAATTTCAAAGACATAAAATTCCAAATATTTGGGATTTAAAAATCCGAATTCCAATACTTTTTAATTCACAACATTTGTTATTCTAGGTATTTATATTTCTTACTATTCTAAATCTTTACTTTGTACATCCGAAATTCTTTTTTTTATAATATTAGGATTTAAAAATTTGTTAATTTAAATCCTACGTATATAAATTCAGAAGCTATATACAATTGATTTTTTTTAATTACGCTTGTTCGAATTTTTTAATGTTGATTTCAGATATTTTTTATTCTTTATAATCGGAATTATTACTATTTGTAATTTAGAGTATTTAAAAAAATAAATGGAACTCTAAATTATTCAAGAAAACCCGTCTATATTTCTGGTTGAATACTTAACAAACTCAAAAGTAGAATTTTTATCTTTTGATTCTAAATGCAAGGCAACTCCTGGAAGTAAGAATTTAAATGCTACGAATTAAAAATCACTCGAGGGTGGCAATACTTTATATCCTAAAAATTTTCAATTCTAAAATGTGGAAATTACAAATACCGGATTCTAAATTGGAGGAATTCCAAAGTTCTAGAATGTCAAATAGTAAGTTTTTAGAATACTAGGCATTTATATATAGTAGAAGACAAAAAGAGCAAATGGTTTAAGACAAAAAATGGCAATAAAACACTGAATGCGTTAAATTTAAAATAAATAAATTATTTTGGTTTTATTAAACAAAAATTACTCTACAAAAATAGACGGCCCATAAGGGTATAAAAATCCCCCCCCCCCATAATGGTAGGAGAATATGGCCATTATGAGGAAGGGCCCTTTAATTTGTGACGCCTCTGATTATAAACAATATAGAGAGGCCAGAAAAATACCACAGACAGTACCCATAATACAAAAAACAACATCCTGCGATATATTTTCTGGTATTAACTGTCGTCTTTCATTTGAACCTATAAAGACATTGTTTATGCATGTAGAAGTACTAGATACTAAGAAAATCTTCCCTGCAAATAACAGAGCAAAGTTAATGCAAGCTCAATGCAGTCATTAAATAACTTTATATTTTTCTAGAGTACATTTTTTATCTTCAATGGGGTCAAAGAAATATTAGAGGTTGGATATCTCTGATTTACCTTGTCATAAAAATCCCGTCAAATAAATTAAAACCCCGTTTTAAATTGTTTTAAAGGTTAAAAGGTACAAATAAAAAAAATAAAATTTCGATGTTGATTATTAACTTTAAAATATGTTTGTATAAATTGTTGTTTCATAACAATTACCATCTATAAATAGCCAGAAGAACTATGATAACTTACAAATTTCAGAAAAACGGTGTAATAAAACGTTTTCACGTTGTTTTATATTTATACTAGATTGTATGTACATAAAAACAAAGGTTCCTGCTTTTTCAATATAAAAAACAATTTTTTTTCATAAATGTTATTTGATGGCAGATTTATCCTTTTTCGTAATGCCCAAAATAGTCTATAAAAGATAATTCATATCTACTATATATGGAATTATGATATATTGCAATCAACTAATATACGGTCGGATTAATAAGTATTTTTGCATATCAATAATTTTACATTATGCAAAGAAAATCTTAAATTACAGATATTGCTTTATTCAATGGAAAAAAAAGCAATCGGGCAGTAAATCATATAATTATGTTTTTAAGTTTCTTTTATGCAGAATTACAATCAAAAACTAGAAATATCGTTGTTGGTACAAAGAATCCATAAATTAGTTTAGATTGTAAAATTTAACTATACAAAAATTAGTAAAATGCGTTAAAAATCAATAACGAGCCTTTTTGGCAGTTTAAGTACATTATACACTTAATTTTCTTTTGTATCGCCTACCGATATGTAAAAATAATTTATCCTAAACGAAAAATTTGATTTAGTTATATTAATCATACATAAATGCAGAAACTGTTGTAATTACTGCAAGATTAATAGGCTGTGGTGAACAAAATTTCTGTTAAAAATGGCTACCTTGTTTTTAATTTTATAAAAAGTGTCAAAAAACAAATGAACAAAATTCTACAGATTAGGACAGATTTTACACATTTCTTACGGGTTGAACAATTTACACACAAATAACGTCTAGTTATAGGCAAAAGAAATACAAAAAATTTCTATGGTGATTATAGATAAAAAACATAATACGCCATTTTTCTTTTTTATAATTATATTGACTTGAATTTTTTTTAGAAAAAGTAATCTTAAATAAATTACTACAATACATTATTTATTTGTTTTTTACCTTTGCTGTTATTGTACTTTTTACAGACGCAATTGTTACCAGTAATTTTTTTTATCACTTTTAAGTGTTATTTCTACTGTAAATTTACTGAAAGCACTTTTTACTTATTATATTGCTTTAAGTAGTATTACATGAAGTATAAATTTTTAACCAAAAGTACTATGCAGGTATTAACATACATTTTTTGTTTTAGTTGGCGTTTTTTTTTTGTACAAAAATGATATGTAGTAAGGCTTTTGCGTATCCAGAAAATTCGTTTACTATATTTTTGTGGGTTTACTTTTTAGATACCTTTTTGGGTCGTCATAAATATGATCTTAGAAAACTGTGCAATTATGCAAAACAATGAAAAAACTAAGGATTTTTAATACCATTAAACGGTAGAACTCTATCATTTTTTATGCAAAAATAATTTATTTTGTGGGATAAATACTTAAACGCCGGGAATAAAAACCAATACCTTTTTTATTGCGAAATATAGCGAAATCAATGTACGCTAGTATCAGATAAGTATCGAACCTAGAATATTAACTTTAAGGAGAATATTTTAACTAGATTTTTTTTTTATAAAAAACCCGTCAAAATTTATATTTCCTAAAAAAATGCATAAAAACTTGTATATAAATATACAATAACTTTATAATCGTTTTCTACTCTTTAAGTACCGTTTGGTTGCTAATTGTGAAAAAAAATATTAAATTTTTCCGTGAAGGCAAAAATTAAGCGTATGAAAAATATTGACGCTTATTGAAATTATTACTAAAATATCCATAATACCACGTAAATATAAATGAGTTTGTTAGCTTATATTAAAAGAAATTATTGTGCGTCAAAAAACTTTTTTTATTTTAGTATTTATATTTTTGTAAAATTAAAAGGAAATTTTGCCTTCTTAGCAAAACATATATAGTCGAGTAATGCATAATAATAGATATTCTACGTAATAACAATAAGCTTTTGCATTTTATGGCAGCGCGCTAAACTTAAAAAGTAAGTTTCGCGCATAATTGACAATAGGGACATTTATATAACTAATGCGTAAATCTGGTAAGTTACTTTTTGCTTTTTTTACAAAGAACATATAGTACACAAAAGTAAATAAAACGAAAAAGCAGGCGCCTGCTGTAAGAACATTTCAAAAACATGTTTCCAAACCTTGAACTTTTATTGTGCTCTTTAAATATATAAAAGAGCAATTTACGAATGTAAAAGCAAAAATACTTTTAGCAATGCACATCATTATTTTTAAATAAATAACAATGTACTTGTTCTCCACGAAATACCTTTTAAAAATTACTTGATCCATATTAAATAACCTTAATCCTATGCACTTACCGTTGTCGAAGTTAATGCAGATTCTCAAAAAAAATTAATTTTATAAATTTTAATTTTGACATAAGTAAAGCATATAATTCCTGTACACATTAATAAAATTTATGTAAATCTAAAAGATATATACATTTTCATCAGTTCCCCCTTAAAGCAAGCCATTTCTTCATCGCCTAAATAGAGGGCATAAACAAAATAATTTCCGAACCTTGTCAATTATCCGCATTTTTTCAACATACTCTTTATTTTCAATATAGCGCCAGATTGGCTTTGTCAGTTTTCCGCTGTACATCTAATCAAAAGAGAGTATTATAAAAGCATAAAATAATATAAATACTCATGAATATATACTTCGGCATTTTTATACTTCTTCGTTAGCTTCTGTGTATCTTTTACATGAATATTAATAATATAAATAAAAGTTTTTTTGTTAAAAATCTTTAATATGTGGATCGAATTAGATCTTTTAACAGCTGGATCGTTTTAAAGAAAACAAAATTCTGTCTATTCAATTATATTTTGTAAGATATTCGCTAAAAAATTACGATAAGAATATAGTTAGAGTAAAAATTTTACTTTGCTTAATAATTTTGTACGCTTCGCGACAGTTTTCGAAACAAAGCCTTGTAAAAGCAGATTTCGACATATTAAAGCATTGCAATATGTTCATATAATTAAGCGGTTTAGTTGTTTTTTTACCAACTAAGGTTAATGCATCATGAAAAAAAAGCAACTGCAAAAACAAGGAAAAAATGCATAAGCAAATACATTACAATATCAAAAAATTAACTTGCAAATAAGTTATACAAAAAACATACACTAGTTTCATTTTTTTATTAGTTTATTGTACAAAGTGATTAGTAGTAAGCAGTGTCGAACTAAAAATTCGTGACCCAAGGGTGGGCAAAGAGAACAATAAAACACTTGACATGACAGACATTGTATTATCAGCAATATTATAAGAGTATACAAACTAAAAAAAAACCTAAACTCTGTAAAAAACTTATTTATTTAACATTTTAAAACCATTTTATCATAAAAAAACGGATTGGGCGAGTTTTTATCTTGGCAGAGCAAAGACCGTGTAGCTTGTTTTCGCCTTAGCCTGCCTCTGGTTGTAGATACAATAAATTTACCTATATTTACCATTTTGTAAAAATAGCGTAGTTTGTATTAAAATCAAATACTATTAAACTAAAAAAAATCTAAAAAAATTGAATTTTTTTTTTATTTTTAGTCTAACCATGTTAAACGTATTTGCAACCCCCCCGAAAAAAAAAATTCCAATTAATTTTTAATTATTGGAACAATACAAATTTTATGCAAAAACATTACAGTTTTTGCTTCGAACGAGTCTGATAAAAAAAACAACAATTCAAAATAAAATGGTGAATTCATCAAACACCTATAAAAAAATAAAATATGAATTATAGCACATAGATACAAATTTACATTAATCGAACTTTCTTGCACCTTTCTATTTTTTAGAGGCTTCCTAATACACTTTCCTCTAATTTTTGCTCCTTTATATGCTTTTACTAAAATTGCAGATAAAATGCGACTCGAACATTCTATCTGGTATTATTTGAGCGTTATTTCTTTTTTTCTTGTAATAGAACAATCTTCTCGTATACTTTTGTTAAATGATAACGAAGATAATATTTATTGGTAAATGCTATGATTAATAGATACAAAAACGGTATATTTTAGGCATATTTGCAGCTTATTCTAGTAAAACCCTGATGTTGTCAGACTTTCTAAGTTGGCTGTTGGAAATATCTAGTAAATTCTGTTTTTGACATGTTTTGGCTTTACATATTCTAATTGCACAAATTTAAGTTTTTATAAAGATATACATTACTCTAAGCGCCACATAACCGTATAAAGCTAATTTAATCATATTAGCTGTTTATTGACTTTGACTTTAATAAAACCATATCTTAATACATTTATAAATATAAAAGCTGTATAACACAGAATAAGCCATCATGGCTAAAAATATACCAGTAAACTAAAAACTGTGAAAAAACAAAAAATAGGTGCTGTTTATATTTACAATTTTTTAATGAACAATAAACACATCCCCCTTTGATAGGTTAAAGTAGAAATTACCTGCCAAAAGTACGCCAAACCAAAATTACGCGCCGTGTTATTATTTTTTGAAAAACAAAACCAATTTTTCTGTACGAAGCAAACAATAAACTGTAAGAAAAAAATAACGCTAAACCCTTTTTCTGTAAAAAAATTGGCAAAACAACCTTTTTAACAGTATTTTGTATATTATAAAGCTTTTAGTAAAATGTATCATACTTCTAATATTAAAATGATAAATACATACATACTTCAATTTGAAATTACAACTTTTATTTAAGCCACAAAAAACTGTGCAAATATGTTGTTGGATCACTTCCGCGCTGCATAATTTTTTGATAAGTTAAGTATCTGCTTTTTCCGAGCAAAATCCAAAATATAATATTATAAAAATACGCATTTATAAAAAAGTGACATTATATGTCAAAAAAATGATTTAAAACAGAAATATATGAATATTTATATAGATATATCCCAATAATATATATAAATGTTACTGTCAAAAAAATCGCTTTATGATTTTTGCAAACTTCATATAGAAAAAAACTATTGTTTTGCATATGATAAAAATATGATTTATACTTAATAAAAGCAGTTTTATGACTTTAATAGACACTGTGTATTCGTTTTTTGTTAAGATATTTGTTGTTTTGTATAAAACGCATTTTTGTTTCAGTATGGGATTTTATGTACAATCAAATTATTTTTTATTAAAGAAAATGTAAATCAACTGTAATCACGAAAGCGTTCGATTGATTTTCCAAAGTCTGCATTTACGAAAAAAGAATACATTTGTACTCGTTTTTTTTTCATTCCAGAAATACTGGAATTAGCTAATTTTGTATGCTTATAGACCAAAATTTGTTTATAGTATAACTTTTTTATGATTTACAAAATTCTAGAGTTCACAGACATAATACTACTTTTTAAAACATTTCAGTTTATTCAGGATAAACTTGTATAAATATAACAAAAAAAAACAATGAATTAGTTGAAAGCTACCTTTTTTTATATAAATATTTACATCATAAATTTTTTTGCTGTTATATAAGCATTTTAGCAAGATTAGACGTTTTACTGGGTATGATTTATCACTGTATAGTTTTTATTATTAAGTCGTAGTAAATTGCCCTATTTTAAAAGCTAGATAATACCTGTATATATTTAACGAACAACATATTGTAAATTTTAAAAACATTTTGGTTTATAAACATATTAAAAAATCAAAATAAATTAAAAACTGCTCAAAACTGCCTAAAACTGATCACATGATCTATAATTCTTTTCCTATATATAAAAAAAAGCCAGAAAAATAGTTGCATATTAATGCAGAAAAAGTATATAAAAACCAAAAAAATGAAAAAAACGTTAAAAACCAAAAAAAATAGCTTAAACATAATTCGTACATACAAATGCAAACAAATAAATTTGCAAATTAATACAAAAAGTAAATAAATTATCATTAAAATACGAGAAATCTTACATCTACTAATCTTAAACTTTATATGCCACGAAGATACTTGATTCATCTTAAAGAACAAACAACAAAAAAAAATAAAAATAAAATAAATTCAGTGTGATCGCATCTAAAATTAAACACGGCCTCATTAATGCCAGGTTTTCTATTCGTCAAAAAAAAAAGAAAAAAATTAAAAAACCTGATTTATAATATTTAAATGATCTTTTATATATGTTGTATGTTGTATTTATACATACTAATGTGTTCTTTGCGCAGTATATTAGCTAAACAACCAAACTTTTTGCCTTTTTTTTGACTTTATCGATCAGAATTTTTCTATGCTTTGTTTTGCCTATTTTCCATGTTATTTTTTTTGCAAAAATAGGATTCCTAAAATAAAAAGTTTTTTTTTGTAGTGAAGCGCATGTTCGAACCGTTTTATATATTTTTTTAGTAAAGTTTTTTCCAAACACTATACAGCGGAGGTGGATATATAACAAAACAACTACAATTAAATTACTATCACACCTTTTTTTTACATTAGTAGTAATATTTCTACTCAATGATGATATAGACTTTTTTATACTGGGTCTTGCCAGCAAAATGTTGCAATTGAACAATCAACCAGCCGCAGTTTGACAATCTGCTACAAGCAAGTTGTATATTCTATGCGCCACAATAAGCTGTACAATATTTTCTCGTTTTTTTTTTTTTTTGTATAATGCCGCACTTGATTTTTCAATATGCCGCTTATTACAAAAGTAATATGCCGCACTTGTTTTTTATAATGCCGCATATAATTTTTCAAAATGCCGGGGTTAAATTTTTTTTTGAAATTATAAAAATATTTTTAAAATTAATTAAAATATTTTTTAAATTTATATTTATTATTTTTATTAAATATTTTTTTTACCCGCGGCATGTTGAATAATTATATGCGGCATTAATACCCAAATTGCGGCATTTTAAAAAGTCAATTGCGGCATTTTGACTATTTAATTGCGGTGTATTAAACATACAACCGCGGCTGGTTGATTGTTCAACTGCAGCTGGTTGTTTGTTTAATTGCGGCATATTGCGGCAAAACCCGATACCACGCAAGTGACACGTGTAGTTTTGGCTCAATTTTGTGCCTTTTTGTTAATTTGGCAGCATATTTTTATGCTCTTCATGAACAGGAAGTTGTGTTAAAAAAGACTGTTGCAATAAAAAAATAAATTGGGAGAATATGTGGGAAAAATTTTTATTTGGCTAATAAATTTATACGATGCCTGATATTTAGTAGATTTACCAATCAAGTCAGATTTATTATATATTTTGGCATGCCATATATACCGCCACAAAGCAAATCGGAAATTGAAAATCTCATATAAACTTCAACAATGTAAAAATATTATTTAAATAAAAAATAATGGATCGTTTTGTGACATTTATACCTACGTTTTTTTTCTATTTAAATTTTTCGCAAAAATTAATATAAAAGCTAATTTTACGAACCGAAGCATTTTTAAAGTCCAGTTGAAACCAGTACTTTTAGTTTATAATTTTAGCAAAATTTAAACATAAAAGAAACATTTTTGACAATCTAGGGGCACATTAACTAATGTTTTTTTTGCATTGTAGATCGTTATTTTTTGGAAAAAAAAATGCCGAAAATAGAAAAATTTGCAATAGTCATTAAATCACTTGAGTATAAAAAAATAACAAATGAAAGCAAAAGAATAAAGAGGGGATAATGCTTTCACAGTAGAAGGGGCTCCGAATATTGTATTATCATAAATACTTATCACCTTTTATCGTTCCACCAAGATGTCTTTTTTGACCATATATTGTATTCATCCGGTTTTTTGTTAATTTATACTCTATAAAGATAAGCGTTCTAATTAAATATAAAAAAAAAATCGTACACTGTTATATGAAACCTTTGCAAATTATAAAATTTTATGTTAAACAATATTAAAGTATTTTTAAAGTCTAATCTTTTACATGATTGACGTCGGGGCAATCAACATCAATCCAATACATGACTTTAAAGACATTTACATTGCAATTTTAGTATGGTTATTTTGTCTAATTCCTTTTATTTGCTTTTATTAATCTACTGCAAATGGTTTTTTTCACTGCATGCATGCAATCGTAATTGTAAAATTTTTTGCGATATTTATAAACGATATTAAGTTTAAAACTTGTAAAAAAACACATATTTAGAGAAATTTATTTTATTTTTATTCTTTATTTTTGTTATATTGTAAATTTAATCTATCTTTGCAAAGTAAATATATAAATACGAAATGTACAAAAAAAATGTAGTTTTTTAGTTTTTAGACACTTTATCTTATCTTAAGGATTTTTTTTATAGAAAGATGAGATTGAACATCTTAAAGTATTATATTACATTTTAAAGCTTACAAATATGATAAAATAAGAGCCCTTGCCATTTTTTTAATGACCATATATGGCTGCGGCCAGGGGCGTAGCCAGGAATTTTTGAGACAGGGGGTAGTCAGTGTTTTTGCAAAAAGTAAGGCGCAAAAACCATATTTTTATGCGTTTATAACATTATAATTTTT
>JAQFYM010006214.1:0-12037 GCA_034694785.1 Agrenia bidenticulata
TTGCAAATTAAATGGTAAACTTTGCGTTATCAATGAGAAATATTGCAATATAAATGAGAAAATAATTAATTTAATTTTTATTGGCAATTTCTCGTGCAAATTAAATACAAATCTTTGCAAATTAAATGCAAAAACTTGCAAATTAAACGAGAAACCCTGTATTTATTTGGTGATGTCGAGAATAGAGTTGTAAAACTACCGAAATTCATGGAAACTTTCCGGAAGTTTTACCGATAAAGTAGGAAGTTTTCAAAACTTAGGAAACTTTGGAACAAATGTAAAATATACAAGATCTGTTTTCTCTAAATATTAATATGGAATATTATATGATTAATAGGGCAACCACAAATATGACCCAAAATAAAATAAAAATAGTACCATATATTTGATTTATTTTGTAAAGTTATACTTTTTAAATATGACCTTAAAAAAATCATATAAAAAATGAAAGAAAATAACTTTGATATTATAATAGTATAAAAAAATTGCAATCACAAATTATAAATATTAGAGGGGTTCAGTTAAAAATTTTTTATTAGTGTACACCATAAAAGGTTTCTGGTATATTATAGATACGGGCTTGATATTTCTTAAGTAATTTTAAGTACTTATCAAGGCTTATTAAGTTTATATTGATCTTATTGTCATTCTCTTTATATTATTTCTTACCCCATAAAATCGGATCTTAGAGAAAGAAAACACACACATAATCCATCATTAGATGTTCTAAGGGAGTATAACACCTTTACACATGATTCTTTGTTGGTTTAAAATAAAACCAAGTAATTAACTTATATGAAGCAAGATTATAAAATATAGATTAACGTTATATAATGAATAAAAGGAAGCAGTGGATAATTAAGATATAGGGTGGATAGACAGAAGGTCCAAAAAAAAGAGTTCCAAAAAAAAGAGGTCCAAAAAAAAGAGCCCAAAAAAAAGAGGACCAAAAAATAAAGAGGTCCAAAAAAAAGAGGTCCAAAAAATTATGGTCCGAAAAAAAAAAGTCCAAAAATTTTTGGTCGAAAAAAAGAAGTCCAAAAAATTACAGGTCCAAAAAAAAGGGTCCGAAAATAAGTGTCGAAAATTAAAAAAATTCAAAAAAAAAATTTCTGAAATCAAAAGAATTTGAAGGAATTGTTTGGCTAAAACTGAACGTGTCCTTAAGGACCAAAAAAACATTACACGCGTAACTCGTTCAAGCCAAAAAAACACATGAAAAAGACGTAAATATAAAAAATATAACAAAAATATGGATAAAAAAATCTAAGCAAACAAAATTTTATTTATGACTGAGGTTTGGCTTCGGTTAGGGTTAAAATAAGGGTTAGGGTCAAGGTTAGGGTTAGGGTTTAGTTAGTAAAAATATTGGCTACGGTAAGCTATGCCAAATTAAATTTTCCAAATATGGCATTATTTTGAAATTCTAATTTAATAAAGTGGCAATAAAGGAAAAATAATTTATGTATTTCCAAATCGAAATCATTAAACGACAATTTTCTCTTAAATAGTGTAATTACATACCTAAAAAGGATCATAATTAATTTATATAATTACTTGGGAAGCTAAAAAAGGAAACCAATTGCAAAATAATTTACGAAATTTTCCGGATGGCGGACTTTTCCGTCATCAAAAAAAAAATTGCAAAAGTTAAAGCGGAAAATGTGTCTATCTCATTTTAACATGCTCTTATTATATATATTTTTTGTTTATTTTTAGAAGTTTTTTGTAGTTCTTTTTTTAAGGTCAGAAATGTATCTGTGCAGATTTCAGCATTCTTCTTCTTTGTCCCTGTGGACGAATTCATGTGCAGTCGAAAATTTAATGTTTTTTTATATTTGGACACCTTTGTTTTTGGACCTTTTATTTTTTGGACATCTTTTTTTGGACCTCTTTTTTTTGGACCTATATTTTTTGGCATCTCTTTTTTTTGGAACTCTTTTTTTTGGACTTCTTTTTTTGGACCTCTTTTTTTTTGGACCTTCTGTCTGAGGATCAGATATAGAAATACGGCACGGCATATTTTGCGCACATTGTGCGCAAAACTTGTGCACATGTGCGCAAATTATTTTCGCGCCCTTTATTTTTTTTCATTTATACCCTTTTAAATGAATGAAAACGACTTTGTCGAGGATAAAACATCGTAAGGAATAAAGGCCATATTTATAAATGGTTTCAGATACAGACAGTCAAGGATCGTAGAATTTGTCGATGTACAAGTAAGACCTGTAAAGCATCTTGCAAAATCAATTAAAATCATAAAGCTGTTATTAGCGGGACGTATTTACACGGTGCAAGGCATTTAAAACTGTAACAATGTCACAAGTGACACATCTTTCGGCGAATACAAGCAAAAAACCATTGAAATAGTTGCTAAAGTTGTATAAAACCTAGATGTTTTTGAGCTAAATAATGTACCAAGCACAAAGGAAATGTAAAATAAAATACGTGATGATAGAGAAAATAAAAGTTCGGGGATGATTATTGAGGGTAAAATCCAAAAGTCGTTGTATCGTGCCGAAAATAATGAAGTGTTTATTTTTCCAATGAATGAGGAAAATCTCTGCAGGATACAATTATATTATGCAACGCAAGTAATTTTATACATTTGGCTAACAGTTATTATGGCTAGGAGATGGTACATTTTATACCTCACCAAAAGAGTTGCATCAAATTTATAAGATTCATTGTAAGATATTTAATAAAATATTTCCAGTCTGTCATATTTTTTAAAAACTAAGAGAAGATACCTACAAGAACGCCTTCCAAAAGCTTAAAAATCTTACTGCAAGCAATATACCAAAGTTTTTTTTTGTGATTTCGACAGCCCAGTAAACGCTGTGATTCAGTTTTTGAAACAGTATCAATTGGTAATGTTTGTTTCATTTTGGTCCGAATTTATATAAATTTGGTCAAAGGAATTTATCGAAAACTTATCAATCATCTCCGATATTTCGGACATTATTTAGAAATTTACTTTCATTACCATTTGTAAAGGTATGTGATGTTACTGCTATATTTGAATTTATTTAAATATTATTGCTGAGAAATTTTATTCATCCGAAGTTTATGAATTTCTTGGGTATTTTAGAAAATACTATGTTGGAGTTGGTAAGAAAAACCAGTGTATGATTTTGAGAGATGGAACTGTTTTTATAGATTTCTGCATTTTATACCCTTAACCAGTAATATATGTGAAGGTTGGCGCCGGGGATTGAACAATGCATTTTATGTTGCCCATCCAGAGATATAAAATTATATATGAGCTTAAAGTTAGAGATACGATTTTAAGAAGAGAGAAAATGCGATCGGCTAGTTAAAACAATTATGAAATTAAGTATGATAAAAGTGATAAATATAAAGAGACTATGAAAATATATAAATCTTATGATAAGTTTTATGATTTAAAATTTATAGCTATAATGTCAACGCTTTATACTTGGAAGTCGGATTAAAAAAATATTTAGTACTAGTAAAAGATATATTTATTTTTTTATGTATTTTTTTATTTTTTTATTTATTTATTTTCTTTCTTCTTTTTTTTTAATCTTTCACTATAGTTCTTCACCTCGCTAATATTGTGCGCAAAATATGCTCAACGCCTATCGCAACACAAAACGTACTCATAAAGGTTTGTGATACTACAAACACCTCTACTAACGATCGTGGCCACTCAGAACTAAAATGTGCTATCTTCTAGTCTTTGCAAAAAAAATCTACGCATTAACAGCATATATACAAGACTCATACTATAACCGTTTTTTTTACTTAAATTGTTAATAATATTTTTTTAAAGTACAAAAGTTAAGCCTCTTTTATAAGCGGGTCTCGGTAAAAAGAGCAAAATTTTACACCTGTTTAAGGCCCTGTATACATCATATGATATAGATTTAAAAAAATTAAGGCATAAAACGATGCAACAATATGCTATGGTTAGAAGCTCTAAAACGGTAGAGCTTATTAAAGAAAAAGACAAGATTGTCAGTTAACTAGTATTTTTGTTAATATAAAAAAATCTGAAGTAAAACAATTTTTATCATTTTACTAATGCTATACATAAACGTATGTATAATTTTCATTAGTACAATTTTTTTAGAATTATTCGATACAAAAAATGGGTAATTAAATGTATTAATTGAGACAATACGTACAAAACGCATAGTTTTTAAGATATTAAAAATTTTCTTTCATTTATCAGTTCAGAACTCTGAGAATAAACACTGAGTAAATTGCAAGAAATTAATCATTTTTTTTTTCCAAGCCTTGTTTTTTATTATACGTCAAGCATTTTTTACATATTGATTAGATTTTTTTATAATTTATAATTTTACGATCTCTAGATGTCATTCTTAAAACTATGAATACTGCAAACTTTTTGTAGTAGTCGCTTTTTTTTGATCTATTGTAAAATTAAAAAATAATAGGCTTGCTTATAGTATATTTTGGTTTTCGAAAATTATCTAGGTTGTCTATATTAAGTATTTTCGTGTTTGTTTTATTTGCACCCTTTTTAAAAAACTGTCTTGTATCGCTCCGTTACATTAGTTATGGGGAAAAAGCAAAAAACGTGAGAAAAACGTTTTAATTGTTGATATGTTACCTTATTATTTGTATACAACAGTTTCTTGTAGCATTTATATAGCATTTTGCTTTTGGTAATTTGTATTTTCGCGCTTGAAAAAAAATCAAATAAAAATTTAAAATACTTTTAAAAGTGTCTTTCAGTGTTCGACATAATAGAAAACTTTTCCAAAAATCTTAAATTTTAAGTATTTTCTTTTTACTAGATTGATATATTTATAACAGTTACAAACTGCATTAACAATTTTAGATGCAAAACAAAATATTACAAGAATATAAAATTTCAGATCTTATACTGTTTTTACAAAGGAACTTAGTTTTTGAAAATTTTGCAAATTTCACAAAAACATTATACGAATAACTTAATGATTTAATAAACTGGCAACATTTTATTGCTTTAAAATTTATTAAAACATGCAAAAATATAATAAAATTGAATTTCCAAATTAAAAAAAAATTATTATTCTCTACTTCCACTTAATTAATCTAATAATTATCTTAATGTCCTATTATTTTTGATAATTTATTTATCGCATTTATTTCGGCGCATAAAACAAACCAGAAAGCTCAAGGGTAAGAACACCGCAAACAGTACATATATCACCAAAAATCTACATAATAACAAAAAAAAACACCTGTGACAGACGTGTTCTTTTTTAAACAAAGTGACTAAAAAGTAAGAAAGCCGTTGTAAGACAATTTGGAAAACAATGCAAAATAAAAATGCGGTATCAATACGCTGGTGAGCTGATATATGAAAAAACGTAACAAGCACATACAATCATGTACATATATGTAAGTTTTGAAGCTTGAACATATACGGAACACAGAAAAAAAATAATGTTAAATATTAAAACTTTCAACTTTAACACTTAACGGCATATTATTTATAATAAGAATAATAAATTTATGTACTCAAAAGTCCCTGACTCTACTAATAAATATAAACACTATTATTAAATAATATATCAGTGTATCTTTTTATGTAAAACAGGTACAAATCCTAAAAATATAATATAGACATTTGTGGCAAGCATGAACTGTGTATTTCTAATTAAAAAATCCTTGAAGCCGTTTTAAAGAAAATAAAGCACGAAAAAACACTGATTATATATGATTAGCAAATCTTTTTACTTTTATATAGTTAGGGCAATCGAATGAAATCTTTTATATGCGTAAATTTATAGAAAACAAATTTTTGTGCGTTAAAATGTTAAAAAGATGTTTTTAAAATTTTTCCTTTATTAGAACTCTTTGTTAAGTATTATTTACTTACTTTAAAGATTTTTTCGTGTATTGTGATGCAATCTCTACAGAATTTTAAAAAAATAATAATACTTGATAAGAAATTCGCTGCAAAATGCTCAAAGAATGATCCATAAGTGTTTTGGATCTAATAGATGGTAAAACAAATATTTTGTATATATAAGCATATTTTTCAGTTTTTTTTGTATTAGTATTGGTTTGTGTCAAAAGGTGTTAGACTTTTTTTGTTTATTAAAGAAAGAAAGTGCTGAGTATATGCCGGATCATAAATTCCTTTTTACAAAAGATAGTACTAGAGCGTAAAAAACGGAAATTATATTTGCGCCGGTAAATGTCTAAATTATGATTTTACTGATTTATACTTGTTATGCAACCTTTAGAACATTATGACAACTTTTTCTACGTATTTTTGTACGTTTAACTAACCAAAAAGGAGTTTTTGGTAATTTTATTGTTGTTTTTTATGTTTAAATCTCGTTTTGTCAGGCTTGTTCTTTTAAAATTCTATCATGCTGGTTTTTATGTTGTGTTGCGTATATGTCTACGCTTTCGAACATACATATTCTTGAGGAATTGTATGTTCATGTTTCGTTTTTTTTTATAATGCAGAGGAATTACTAACAATTGAATTCTTCATTGTTAAGCCAAAGAGTGTATTACGCAATATCTGTTTCCTATCTTAGATACGTGAATTTAATAGTTATTTAACGTCACTTTTTTTTTGTATTTTTTGTAGCATGTAAAAAGTCTTTTTACAGTATGTGTAATATGTTTTGTTCTTGCACTTCAGCTTCCTTCTCTGTAAAATGTTATAAAATGAGTGCAATAAATATATTAATGGAGCTACTGGGTTTTAAAGACATTTTTGTATAAAAAAGCTATTGAAGAAAATTTCCTAAGATGCAAATTTTTAGTATTAGCTTATAAAAAAAACTAGAAACAAAAAAAATATGTAACGACAAACATTATATTCTTTTAGCGCATTAAACAGATAAAAATCGCATTTAAGCCGCTTCATCTGTATCTCACGCCGGTTAATGCTCTTTTTTTTGTAAAAACATGCGTGATACATGTTTATTGTATTAAAAGTCTATTCCATTTTTCGGTATACTGATTTTTAACCCAAAAATATTTTTTTTTTGGTCTATGACAAATTCAGTATACCGAAAATAAAATTTATGTTTCAAAAAAATAAATAGGGAAAGAAAATTTTCGGTAAAGCTTGAGCCTTACTAAAACCTCTTTTGTATACGTATTATTATGATTTTTTTTTGTTAGTTATAATGGATTCAGAAAAATGGAATGAACAACGTATAAAAATGTGATCGAGTACAGACATTCAGTGGAGTGGGATAATAAATGGATCGAAGCAAGGAAGCATGCACACAGATTTACAAAGTCGTATTATGACACTGAAAAAAAATTTGGTGGAACTATAACAGTTTCAGAAGCAAGCAGAAAATATAATTATATAATGTTTAAGTATAAAAAGCAATACTCGAAGGCAATATTGTGTGGCAAAGGATGGTAAATTGGAAAATGTATTCACAAGATATAAAGTTTTGACAGTTATAAGTTTCTGTTAAGCCAAAGCATAGCATTAACACTGAACTAAAACGGGCAATTAAAATCATGATTTTGATGTACCATTTGAGATTAACAGCATAAAAACGAATATAGACGAGACATTAAAAAGTAAAGACATTAAAACAGATCCTTATTTATTGGAACAGCTTATACCTCGACAAAAGAAAAAACAAGCCTTTTACGCGAAAGCGAGGATTACACCATGCAGCTTATAAAAAGATGGTTCAAGATCCTTATATAGATGTGAAAAATGACACTAAAAAGACCATGTTAAGAAAAATGAAGATGATGTGATCTTACATAAAGCAGAAAAGTAAAAATAGATTGCATGATTGCTGAACAACTTAAAAATACACGAAAACAGAAAAACATTTAAAGAAAGCTGCTAAGTGCTATAAAAAACAGGTGAAGCTAAATACAAAAAAATATGCATTATAAATATTTTTATTCTATTACTATGATAGACTTGAATCACGACTTATATTTTCTCGTGATTTTCATACATATTTTTCCAGGTATACATAATTTGAATCTTTTTGTTCCAAATTCTATAATCATGTTATGCAATTTAACTGCAAAATTTACTATGTCCAAATACTTCTTTTTGTATATATTGCCCGTTTTACATACAAACCGTTTTAATCAGCCCTTTTAGACAGTTCGATTGTGCATTCTATGCGCATTCGCTGAGATGATTGTGCAAAATTATAACGGAAAATTTCTGGTGGTGCATCCAGGTCTTTTTATAAGAACCAACACAAAACCTTTGATATAGGATACACTTTTTCCCCTAGCACTGAATATGGAAAGGTAATTTTTTAGGTTTATATTAAAAAAAAATAACTTACCTGTAAAGGTGCGTGTCATGGCATGATATAGAGTAGCCTCCGAACATATCTCTAATTTTGCTAAAAGGATCACAAACCTATTAAATTTTTTTTGCAGTGATTTCCATTCGCATAAATAACTCCAGCTGGGTGTGTAGTCAAAGCCTCAAAAGGCATATGGGTACCATCAACTGTTAAAATTGAATATATAATTCCGGGTTCTGTATTTTTCAACCTGCTTGCAAGTCTTAGCATAATATTTCCCGATGGTAGATTTGTAAATCGTTTACGTAGGCATGTGGGTAAAGTTTCAGTCATGCGCATGTTCGTCTAAATACTGTCGTAAGGGGGACGGCAAACCTTTTAATTAGTTCCGTTAATTAATATTTTTAGCTAAAAGATCAATTTATATAGCCAAATCTTTTTGTGTCTTTGGGTTTACAGCTTGACTTGTTCTGGCACAAATAATCTTAAAATATTCATAAATGATAGAAAAGTCATCCGGAAGGCGTTTCTTAATTCGTTGTCATTACCCGGTCTCATTGACAGCAAATGACAATCAGCATTTTATATTCTACTTTAAACAAAAGTTATCCTCTTATCTGGAGTATCAAAAAATCCAATAAGAAGCAAATTTGAAATTTTTCATCTGTTCATTGTACAATAAAGAAAGTTGTATAATACTGTGCCATTTTTTTGTAGAAAAAAAAATTGGTGGCAAAAAAATCGGAAACTGATTTTCGGTATACAGAAAAAAATGGAACAGGGCCTAAATACAAATCTTTAAGTAGAACGGAAATACTTTTGTCAATTTAAACACCTTTTTGAACACGAAAAAAAAAGTTTTTATAAAAAAGTTTTCGGTAGTAAAAACGTAATTTCAGAAACGTTTTAGGGTCAGAACAACAAAAAAAAAGTTTAGTAAAAAATGTTTTTAGAATGCTTTTAAGACAAAAAAACGACTCATGTTTTTTTTAAAACGTTTTTTAAAAAAGCATTTATTCTAAAAACTTTGTTTTAAAAACGCGTGGTTTCAAAAAAATAATAAGGCGTTAGTTTGAGGGTCTAAATATGTATAAATATAGAAAAAAACAAAATTGAGGTATTTTTTTTACGTGAAAAAACATAAAGCTGTCTCAGGGATATTTTCTATTGGGCTTTAGCAGTTATACACGTACAAATATACAATTTTTGTCAGATTGGAAAGTCAAGAGCAAAAATGTTCTGATATGCATGATTTTTATTTAGATAAATTTTTTGCCTGTTGCATAATGATAAATTATCCTATCAAATGCATAATAGTATTTTAAAGCCTTTGTGTGTATTTTTAAGGTATAAAATGTTTGTTGTCAATCTGTGTTTTTTATCAAGTTTAATAAGGGTAAATAGTATTTAGGACCCAAAATTAAATTTTAGCACCCAAAATTCCTAAAAAGGCGCCAAATTTTTTTAAAAGGAGCCGAAATTACTAAATTGCCCTGATTTAGACCTCAAAACACTGTAAAGGCGCCATTACAAAAAATCCAGCACTTTTTAAATTTTTGTAAATAAAGCAACTTTCAATATTATAAATGTTAAAAAATCAATAAAAAGACAATGTAATACATTTTTTTTAAAAAAAAAAGTAAAACACATGCAAAAACAAAATAAAGTCAAAAAAACTAAAAGAAATTTAAAACTGAAACAAATAGCACATCTAGGCCAAACTCAATGATTTATAAAATAAGCATTTCTATGCGTCCTCTGATACGAAAACTTTATAGATGTATAATCTGTATAAGGCGTATCCATCTGGACATGACGTGTGTAAGATGACATCATCTGTTTAATATAAGTTTTCCACAAAAAAAGCAAATTAATATAAATACGTAAATAATAAAAAAATAAAAAATACATTTACTTGTATTTTAGACTCGTAAATTGATATTTTCCTATATTTTCTTATACTCACGTTGACGTTTTTCTTACACGTATATTTGGCTTTCGGCATTTTTTTGTATCTTAGTATTTATATTAATTTTCTATTTATGGAAATGCAATATAAAGTATGTCATAAATACACGTCATATCCAGTGATGCTATAATAATTTTTTTGCTAGGGGGTCACTATTTTTTAACCAAAGGAGGCAATTTTTTTGTCCATTTTACGGTAATAAATTGTAGACTTTCCTTTAAATGCCATTCCGAACACCTTGCAAAGTTGATTTTGCATTTTTTTGAGCAGAACCTTTTTGGAAGCAGAAATCAAGATTTAAAACTCATAACAGTTTAGATTTGTCTACATTTTTTCAGCCATATATAAAATATATATAAATGTGGTTTAAGTCTAGTTAAGTTCATTTTTTAATTAGAGCAAAAAACTAAAAAAAAGTGTATTAAAACACTACAAAACTCTACGATATACATATATAAAGTATGCTAAAATTAGGTTAACCAAACCATACCTTAACCAGAACCCATTCTTTATACATTTCTCTCTTGTCTAAACAGACCACTTTATAGCAACAATTTTCATACGACAGTTTAGAAGAATGTAGATGAGCAGGGTATGGTTTTAAAAGCGCCTGTTTTATTATATACCTAATTTTATAATGGCGTATTGTTTATGCTCGTGCTGCCTTTAATTTTGTTGTTCTTGCAATGGAAACGGATATCACAACTGTTAGTATTATAAGGGTGGTTTAACCCTATCTACACTTGTACCAAAAATATTTTCAAAAAGTTAACAACCGGCTTTTTTTGTAAAAAACAGAAAAAAACAAGGCAAGGCGGAAAAAAATGATTTTTTAGAGCTCAATCGTACAAAAAAAAACCGTCCGTCAACAATGTGTTATTTTTGCTATTAAAATTGCTAAAACAACTTTATAGTTACTATATATATCTTCTACTGGCAAGATAAACAGCATCATCGAATAATGCAGGTTTATTATTTTTTTTCTTGCGGTCATTTGTTTTCTTTGCCTTTCTATCCAGTTAATTACAAATATTTCTATTTCAAAAAAAGATTTTTTTAAATATAAGCAAAATAACACAAAAAATTTGTTCTAGGTTACGTGCCTTTTGCAGTATAACTACATAAAAATACACAAAAAAACAAACCTGAGAACTAAATTAGTAAATAACATTTTTTTATTTAAAATTAGTAGACACGAATTTATTTTTTACTTATATGCATTTTAATTTACAACAGTGTATACGAATCGCGCTTTTTTGATGGGTTAAGATTAATTGCAGTTGCTTTTACATGATTGACAGTTAATCTTACATAATGTAACAAAAAACGTCCAGTTTGCGCGTATCTACTGTAAAAAAGGTTTTACTTTAAGCCACACAACCATTTTAGTTGCGACCACAAAGTATGTAATGTTCATTATACCGCAAAAAAATAGTTAAATTGTCAGAATAATAATTATTTGCTGGTTTTACCTTTTTTTGGGATTTTAGAACTTAGTACAAGGAGCCTGGTTTAAAATTTTAATGCAGTTTTTTGTTAAGCATTCTGTTATTTCAGAAATAAGCTGTTTCTATTGCATTAGAAAGAAGACAAAGTTTTGTCTAATTCGTTAATTGAATAATTGCCGTAAATTTGAAAAAAGCATCATTTACCATATTGCTATCCTTTTTATAACAATATAAGATAGTTTTTTTATTAAATGCTGTTTATCAGCTTATAAAAAACATAAAAAGCATTTGAAAAAAAAAATTATATGTTTATGCTTAAGTTATGTTTATGTATAAATAGATGTTTTTTTTGTACAGGAAAACTGAATAGAAAC
>JAQFYM010006215.1:0-12037 GCA_034694785.1 Agrenia bidenticulata
GTAACCCATTTTTTTTATGTTTTTCATAGCAAAAGAAAGGTTAAAAAAGCAGCGGATCCACCTCAACACATTTTTTACAGGGAATATCTATTCAAGGCATATACCTTTTTTATTAAATGTTAAGAAAAAAGAAATGAAAAGAATAATCCAAAGCCTTTCACACTACTGTAAAAACAAGATTAAAAAGCGACTTTAAAATATTACAAGGTGTAATCTGTCATAAACGAAGAAATTCAAAAGACAGCTGTATGTTAGGAATGCAATTTAGATTCAAATATAACGAATGTTATTCTAGAGAGTAAAATTTAGGTTGATTTAAAAAAAGAGTTTAGTGTGCTAGCACCATTTTTAGAGTCATATTTGAAAGATCTATATAATACGCCTTGATATCTGATGTTGTTATAATGATCTAAATATATACCCTGATATCAAAAAGCAAATAAATAGATCTTCAAAATGCAAATGATAGCAATATAGTATAAAAGCTTCTAGAAATGATTGATATAAGTTAGAAAAAACACATGGCATTTTTATGTTGCAGCGTATGTATTAGATCCACGATTTCAAGGTAAAAAATTTATTACAATTAGAGAAACATATGGTTATCAAATATATTTTAGAACTGTCGAAAAAAAGTTTTTGTTTAAATACCGTAGTTTCCAACTTGCTGAGTACAATGAATGTGCAGGAATGTATGGAATGTATGTAATTATAACATCTGTACTGTGACTTGTTCAAGCGGCCCGCGAACATGGTGGAAGGAAATTATAATGGACCACGGTCGTCACCCAATTGTAACATTCATATGTATAGTTACTATATTTTACGCCAAATTACATAAAATTAGTTTACAGTGTAGTCCAGTACACTCACCGCTTAGCAACCGACTTACAAATCACGAGTTATAAAGCTTATGTTAGTACAAGCTAATTTGGCATTACAAGTGGAGTTCATACAGCATATAGAATATCAAAACATACTTTAAATCATCTGATAACGGAGTTAAATTTTTTTTAAACAAATTAACACTTTTTTAGAAAGTTGTTATCTGCAACAATAATTTTTTACCAGATTAAAAAAAACAACTTGTCGATTTTTATATTGTAAAAAACTTATTACACAAAAACGTCTACTTTACCTTTACCAGATTGTAATACTAAATATCTAAACTAGATACTTGTAGTAGGTTCCGGCAATAAACAATAATATCTAGTACCGATAACAAATCTTAGTACCAAATACCAAATCGCGTAATTTTACAGTTATTTTTGTTTTTGTTTTTATTTTTAAATAGACAATATTTATCATCTTAATAAATGCTCTTTTGGTCGTCAAACTTTTTTTTTGCATGATAAAAAACAATATAAGTTATAGTCTGGAAATATTTTTCTTCAATCTAGCCATTAATAATCGTAAAATACCCAAAAAGGCCAATTATTTTGCACAACAAGGCAAACTTGCAAAAACCCCAAAAAAACCTAAAAAACCTAAAAAACCTTAAAAACCCCAAGTAAAACCCAATATACCCTTATCTCCTAAAAAACGGGTTTCTTACACCCCTAGCTGTATGACGGGCAATACTAGCAAAAATGCGTCATTGAACGCATAAAAATACAAATTTTGTTTCTCTCCGTGACTATCACTAAATATTTGTAAATTCCCTGTGAATTTTAGATTTACAGAGAAAGTAGAACAAAGGAGAAATAAAACCCAATTAAAAACAAAAAAGAATGGACAAGGGCATAGGAATAGAAAAAAGGTAAAAATTACCAAAAACAAAAAGCATAATAAATAATTTAAATTTGCAAAAACTCCAAAACTGCGACAAAAAACAAACAACAAAACAAACAAACTTCACACAACAAAAGTATAGGCTATTTTAAGTTTAATTTAACGTCTTTAGAACAAAAATGGCTTCACTTTTTTATCATGAAACTTCAATAAAAAAAATCAAATAAATATTACTATTTAAAAAACATTCCTTTTGCATTTAATTAGCAGTGAAAGTAAAAAAAATAACAAGGAAAAGAAAAGTACCTACATAATTTTATTGTTAACCAAAAGCAAAATCATGCAAATTTTAATTGTAAGTATACCAACATAAAACTTGGGTTTACCTATTTTACCATTTTAACTAGTCGCGAGATAACGAATTGCTGAACATTACTTTAACAAAAAAATATAAACATTAAAAACGTAAATTTTCTAGTTGGCATAATTATAAATTACTAATTAAAATTAATCTACTAATGTATTATGCAAAAAGAGCACTAGAATTAGACACTGATTACATATTTATTTATAAATAAAAGAATAGCATTTATCCGGTTTTATAAATTGAAAGACTTAGGTTAAAATTACTGCGTGTAAATCATAAAAGAAAAACTAAAGACATTGCTTTTACAATACAAAAATTACTCATCGTGGCATTGCTAAAAAAAATGCTCCAAAAAAGAAAAACCTAACTTTAAATACGACCTAAAAAACAATAACGAAACTAAAAAAACTCAAAAATACAAAATGGGCACGCAAATATACTTTTGTACCTGTAATAAAAGTAGTTGTCACGCAATATCATACGATTAAATTGTCTCCAGATAAAATTTACTAAGAAAATGATCTTATTGACACATTTGCGAACGAGTTTTTTTCATTTACAGTGTACATTTTTGTACATATTTATATGCAGGTATTAAAAGCTGATATTAAAGGTTAAATGGCATTTTAAAAATATATAGGCCTCTAAAATTTTAGGTCGTTTTTCTTTCAATTTTACGAACACTTATTGGATTCGTGGAAAAAAATATTTAAACAAAAAAATTGCGTCGGTAAAGGACTCGTTTTTTTTATAAGACTAGTACTATTCTATAAATTTACGCAAGAACAGGATACCTTTGTGTATAGAATACGATTTACCATTAGGGGGTGTTTGTTCAAAAAAATGCTAACATGCGAATTAGCATTCGTTGCTTATATAACAATGAATGTGTTTGATTTTAATTTCTACAAGTTTGAATCCGAACAAATTAAGAGGTGTTTTAAAAAGTTGTAGAATTGAAAACTCTACAAAATGCAATAGCCGATGAATTGTATAATTGTAATATCTTCTATTTTACTTTATCTTAGTTTTGCAATAAAAAGTTTTGAATACGGCTGGTTTTTATCTAAAGTAATTTATTATGACAGAAGACATTCAAATAAGCTATTTTTGGTTTATTCTTATATAATTCTTTTGTAATATTGGTTATCCAAATACCAATCGATATTAACATCTTATAAAGAATATCACCTTTAAATGTTGGAACCAACTACGTATTCGGCTTCATCGCTGGCCTTGAAGCATCTTAACTACATGCAGTCCACATTTTTTTGTGTCGTTTGCTCCCCTGACAGATGCTAAAGCAACGCTGTCGTATATTGTGTTTAAAAGCACTACCTCTAGTATCTTTGCCAACAAACGGTATAACATGTGTGTGTTATAACGACGTTAAAATATTATTATAGTAGCGTTCCATTCTTCATTGTTGCGTGTATTCGTTTATTTATTGATTTTTGATGTTTTGACTTTATTTTTGAGTAATAATTAAGCGACCAAAAAGGGGTCAAAAAATAAAAAAAATGGCCAAAAAAAATAACGAAAAAAACAAAAATTAGTAAAAAAACAAAAAAGATAATTTGGCACGTTTTAGAGCATATTACAATTTTTGTACATATTACAGGAGACAAGCAACCCACTAAAAAAACTTATGATGTTTTCTATAAATATATAGACAGACATATCATAGGTTGTAATTTATGCTGGTAAACACGATATATAACAGTACCTCTACAATTTTATTGAAGGAATAGATTGCTAGGGTGCGGGTTAGACAAGGTTAATGTATTTAGGCCCTTTTTCTACGATAAAAATCAAGTTCAATATTATGATTATTAGTCAAAAACTTTATATTAAAAAAAAAACGCGGTAATTTTTCAGAAGACCAAACTACCGTTTTACTAAAAATTTTTCATCATCTTTGTCTTTTTTCTTTTATGTTGCTATTATTTTTTGGTATTTTTTTTGTTTTTTGCCTCTTTATGGTTAAAAAAACTTGGCAGCCAAAATTATGAATTATATAAATGGTAATTTATGTTTTTATGCCTCGTTTTTTTAGTAATTTTTTTCGATATTTTTTTTTTACCATTTGTATTTTTTTTTGTTTTTTATTGGTTTTCTTATTTTCTCATATGTTCACTTACCTCTGTAAATCTAAAATCCGCAGTGAATTTAAAAATATTTAGTGATAGTCAACGGATGAAAAAAAATTATAATTTTGAATACGTCACATGCTGTATTTTAAAAGGTTCTGCGCGTCTAAATTCTCAGTTTTAAATTTAGAATATTTTTTTTCTACTCCCAAGCAATAATGACATAATTCAACGGAGTATCATATTTTATACGACAGAGGGGGTGTCGTATATAAAATTTTTACTCTTTGATAAAATCACCCCTTAAATTAGGCAAGAAAAAAACATTGTCTTATAATTAAAAGGAATACAAAAATTTTAAATCTTAAAATAAAGCACTTTTGCCTCCGTAGTTGCAGATACTGATTTCTAAATTCAAAATTTTTTTTTCTTCAGTCTTTTCCAAAAAATGCAAAATCAGTGATCCGTGATTTGAAAAGCAAAGGAAAACAAAAAAAATATAGTGAAATACCCTTGAAGAGAAGAACGCATAAATCAACAACAACAAATAGGGTATTTGTGATACTTATAAAAAATCAGTTCTGATTTGCAATCGGAGTGTTTTGAAAGCATTTGTATTGGCGCTATAATGGTGACTGGAATAAAGAATAAAAATATAGTTTAAGTTACAAAAAAAAAACTAAAAACGATTTTTAACATGAAAAAACAAAGCATTGATTGTAATCTTAAAAGAAATTGTATGTTAGTACAGAATAATACAGTTACAACAATAAACTATTTTCTTAAGTATAAAATGTACAAAGATAATAAAAAAATAATAAATAACTATTAGAAACTAGGGGTTTCGATCCGGCACAATTCGATCGCGATCTTGTTTTACGGATCTTTAAAAAATAGTCGGATAATGATCCGGTTCTTTTGGTTCAAATTAGATCCTGGTTCAAGGCTATGAGTTACTTTGTAAGAAGGGGTTGAAAAAAAAATTCAAATAGAAAACTAAAACAAACAAAGAAACATAAATAAAAACAAAAAAAAATCTATTTAAAATGGCATAAAAAGTCCTCATATTGACTTTAAATGGACAAAATACAAGACCATACTTAAAGAAAAGCCCAAAGAAAAGATAAATATAAATCTAAATCAATATAAGAATAGAATCAACAAAAAAAAAATAAATGTAACAATTATAAAATTATGGAGTATTCTTTATGTTTAAAACCTAATAAACAAACAAAATCAAAATTAAATATAAAAAAAGTTTATTTAACTTGACATTTTTGACATTTATTAGAAAACAATACAAACAAAGAAGACAAACGAGAAGGAAAAAAATGAAGAAAAATATTAAATCAACAAGAAAACATCTAAACAACCATAATAAAAAATAATAAAAGGATAACAAAACAATACAAGAAAAACAACATGTTGAAAAAATAAATGAATTACACACAAAAAATAAAACCTAACAGCAAAACGTGAACAGTTTTTACAGCCAAACAGCCAACAAACGAAAATATGACATAAAAATGACACAAAGTAAAGTAATGATAAATAAACAAAAATAAAAAAGCAGTGAATAAAAAAAATACCGAATGTCTAAGTGTTATCTTACTTTTTATGGTTACACTGACACAATACAACGAACGTTTTTAATCAGAAAATAAAATAAATTAATAATTCAAACCTGAAATTAAAAACAAACTATAATCAAAACAACATACACAAAAACTAAAAAACAACAAAAAAAATAGCAAATTATACAAAATATCAAAACCGAGAAAAGAAAAAAAAACCAAACAAAAACCAAAAAAACCAAACAAAAACACGAGAAACGACACAAAAAATGAAAATTAATCGACGACGAATTTACATACACTAAAAAGTTTACACTAAAAAGATAGCAGAAACCTCAAATTATATCAAAAAAATGCGAAAGAAAAAAATATTAAAAGTAATTAAAGAACACATGAAAAAATGAAAAACTGATACAAAGAAAAAATTGGAATTTAAATAAGAATACAAGTGCGTCTTATAGAAAAAATTCAGGGTCATCTCCCACTTGTGCACCAATGGGGACAATTTGCCCTGGGTTGGTTCTAATAGCTTACCTATGGATAAAGATCTCTTTTTTTCATAGTAAAATTTGTTAAAAATTTTTACATATGAGTATGGTTTCATCCATTGGTATACTACGTTAAAAAGCGACCGATGTGGTAAAATCCCTATGGATCAAAATCTCTTTAAAATTAAAAAAATATGCTAGAAATGTATTATAAGTGGTAACATAAATAGTAACTGTTATAAAAACACATACATCATAAATTTTTTAGATTTTTAAGTTTTGAATTTTACATTTTTAATTTTTCATTTTGATTATTTTTTTCCTCTCCCCGATAAAAATAATTGCTTGTAATATTACGTTAGTATATTAAGTACTTGAAAAAAATGAATGCTTAAAAATACATATGGTTAAATAACCATTAGTTCAAATAGACACAAAATACTCAATGCTAATGTTTACCCGAAGGCAGTTTTTTCCCGGTATTATTACGAAAGCTAAAACAAACATGCTTAAAAAAGTGACAAGTTTCCTAGTTATAACATTTAACTCCTCAACCATATAAAAAACAAAGAACCATTGAGAATAGAAAAACCCAATAATGTATAAAAAAACATAACGCTTGGCTAAAGTGTTCAATATAGACAAAAGAAAAACTAATATTTATATAGGGCGTAAGGTAATAATATAAAAAAGTTTAATTATAAACAAAAAAATAATCAGATTATTAAGACGTATAACTAGGCAGTTTTTTACGGGATTTTTTTAAATAGTCTTAAATAGGTAAATACGGAACCCTCGATAAATTTGGTGTTCTTTTTTTACGGGAAATACTGAAAAACATTTTACGGGCCTAAAAAAAACATTTAAAATCTTTAATTATTATATATAAAGGTTGTCTTCCTTTTTTAAACTTTAGTTGAAATCTTCTACTATGATAAAGATAAACAAAAATACACGGGTGTCAAAAAAAGCAAAAAAAAAATTGGGAACAGAATGCAAAGGATTTTTTTAAAAAGTAAATGGAAAATTATAAGATGCCATGTCTTTCGAAAAAACAACAGGTTTGCAAAACTGTTAAAGTGTACCAGTATAGACTGTTCTTATATTCTGAAATTTTATAAAAAGGGTTTTTTGTTTTTTTTTTTGGGTTTGCATGTTGGCATGCGTGCCAGTGAAAAAACATATGGATAGAAGGACTCGTCAATTGGCACGTCTCTTAGGCATTTTTCTAAAGAGCAAACGAACCAATGGGGTCGGCCGCGCAGCTTGCAAGAAAGATGTAGGTAGGGCAACGACCGAGGCGTCGCGCTGATTCGATAATTATGTTTGGCTCATAGTTGAAGAATGTTAAAATAGGAAATCTGTTTAATACTAGGTAAACAATGTAAAAAACTAAAGCTTAATTAAAAATACAAATATAAATAAATAGCGTGTTATAAGCTTGTCTCGTAAAACAAAAGGGTCCACCGGCGATAAGCTAGCCATTTGCAAACTCACATAAACATAATTATAATATTTGTAATACTTATAAGCAAGTATGTTCGTTCGTCTATAATAATTCAGAAAATAAGAAAAAAAAATATGCTATTAATTGTGTTTTTTACATTACGCAAAAAACTTTTTATAAATTACTTCTATAAAAAAAACTTAATTTTTATTGTGTTTGCCTGTGTATTTTTTGAACCTGTAAATTATCTAAAGTTGATGAATGTGCTGTTTGTTTTTTACAAATACAAATCTAATCTAAGGTTATCAAAAGTTGATAGATGTGCTTGTCGCTACTTACAAATAAAACATTAATATTATATTTTATCAATATTAACGCATTTTTTCAGCATATGTTGAGATTGGTTTTTCTATATATATCTTCTTTTTATTGTAAAAATTTATAAAAAAGGATTTTTTTTTACATTATAAATCCTAAAAATCGCTATTTAACAATGCCACGAAGTTTTTTTCCTACAAATTCGCATAAATACAGCATTAAAAAATTCTTTATTTACGAGAAATACTAAAAATTTATCTTTTTTTCGTAAATAAAGACGCCTAGGTATAACAAAAGAAATTAATTTTTTCGGCAATACATTTTTTTACAAAAAAATAAAAAAAATATAGAAAGGAAGTATAGAGGCTTAAATATGACATCCAAAAAGAATATTTAGTTTCGCTGCAAAAAAAAAAAAAAAAAAATAAGGTGAAAAAATGTATACTAAAAACAATAAAATTGCAAAGCAAATGTTTAATTTTATGAATTAACGACGAAAAGTAAAACCCAAAAAAACAAAAATACTAGTGATATTAAGAAAACTATATCACATTATTATAGCAGCTTATGTAGGCTATACATCTTTATGTATCAAATCTGCCACCATGTGTCTATAAATTTAGCAAAAAAAATAAACGTTTGTAAAATGCATGTTTTACTTGAAATATGCATATAAGTAAAAAAATACTTGAAAAAACAAAAAATAGAAAATTATGCAATTATTGCGTACAAAATAAAACACAAAGAAAAAAAAACACTTAAACTACACACAAATACAACAAAAAATCTAGTTAAAAGGAAATCCGCGTCTTAGCTTTTTTTAGAGGCTTTAAAAACAAATAAGTCTATGCAAGACAACGATAAAACCTTTAATCGAACGAAGAAAGGCGCATTTATACCATCAGCGTCACCAGGATTTCTTTCAGGGGGGGTGAGAAGGCGAAAAAATTAAAATGACATTTGGACGACAAGAAAAACCTATTTTCTTATTTGGATTTTTTTTTAAAAATTTTGCACTTTCTGAATTTTTTATGATGTTTTTTTTTACTACCTAGGGTGGGCAAAAAAATCTTCTACCCTTGCATCAGGCCAAATTTTTTTCCAGGGAGTGGCAAGTGCACCCCCCCCCCCTTGCCCTCCCCCCTCCTGACGCCGTTGATTATAACAACACTAGCAAAACTTACAGCTTCTGACAGACAATTAAAAATTTTATTAATATTTTTTAAATATGTTTATGTTTGTGTAACAATAAACAGAAAATATTTTGTAAATATTTATATTTTTGTGTAACATATATAGAAAATATTTCGAAAAAAGGCTTTTTAGATAAACTAAAAAAAAAAAAATAGCAATACTGATTTACGTAAAATATTAAAGAAACAATATGCTATACGCCCAACATAAAAAAAATAAAATATAAAGGCCATAAATTCTTTAGTTGCCGACTACTCTGTCAAAAAAAAATAATATTGATTGCTATGGACACGACCAACATGTGAAATTATGTATGATTTATTGCAAGGGGTCTCAAAACTTTTGCAAAATTAATATAAAAAAAATAGTAGACCAGCAAACCTTAAAAAACGCTTTGTGGCTAAACTGTCAAACAAAAAATTTAGTAGTGGGCACTCTACTTTTACAAGGGTTTCTTGAGTTTCTGAAAAAGCAGAGTCCGTATAAAAGTAAAATATATATGTTTCTTGACACAATGATTACTATTTCTTAAAAATCTACAACAGATGCAAAAAAAAAAAATAATACAATTGCAAGAAACAAATGTCAAATTCGTAATTAAATCCTTTTTTTTGACACGTCAGAATACTTCTATCGTAAAATACCCCATGTCTATCAGATTGATTTTGAAACCTTTATCTAAAAACACAAAAAAAAAACGGTAAAGCAGCTCTTTACACTGTTTAATTGAGAATTTTGTAGACCGTCAACCCATATATGTTTTAACGGTTGTAATGTGTTTACATGCCGGTTATTTCCTAGACAATATATCGGCATGTTAATCCGTAAGGTTTTTACGTTTTTTTTTTTTATTTTTCACAAATGATAACTTTAAAAAATCATATATAAAAATACCAAATCGCCAGTTTTTTGCCAAAAAGTTTTTTTTTTTTTGCACAACACTTAGCCAAAACACAAACAAAATAACAAACTTTTTTATGGCGTTTGTTTATTAAAATGCTCTTACTCAGGTCTGAGACAAAAACGTAGATTATACTGTTCTTATGGTTAGTTTTAACATGGCTTCATCAGCCCATGCAGGTAAGTGTGTGCAAAGGCATACAAATTTATATAAGTATAAAAAAGATTTAAGTAAATGGATTTTTTATATAGATTAAATTACTTATAAAACTATACAAAGATTTGAAACTAAAGATGTTATTATTATACGAATGCAAATAAAAAAAATCCTTTTAAAAAAAACAATACAAAAAATATATAGGTTTGTTAAACTTCATAAAACCTTTATAGAATAAAATATATTCTAACACTATGTAAAACATGTAAATGTATTTTGTTACATACAAAATGGTGCAAGAAACTATAACGGAAAATGTTAATGTAGTGCCACGGCAAATGTTATTTCGAGTATATTTGGCAAGGCTTTTTGTTCTGTATAAAAAAAATTCAATAAAGTTTTTAGACTTTTTTAAAATTATATTTCTTTAATTGTTGCAAATAGAATTTTTTAAGAAAGAAAAAAAAAAAACAAAGAATCAAAAATAAAAACATGTATTATATAAAAAAGTGCGGAATACAAAGGAAATATCTTACATCTGTAATAAAGAACAAAGTTCGCGACGAAAGGCGCCATTTTTCTATTTGGTTTTTATGTTTATTTTCTTTATATACAAAATTTAGCCGAAACGATAAAACTTAATATTTGTTAAGTATAGAAAACTATAAAACTACATTTATACCTTTTTGTTTGTTTAACTTTGTTTTAAAATTAGCTGAAACAAACAATTTATCAACAATCTTATATAATTTAGTAAACTTTTTTTGCTATATCGAACATAATCTTTTTGATTAGATTGTTTTTGATATTGTTTTTTTTTTATAAGATTAACCCGAACTTACATATTAGGCATGACGGAACTTGATACTTCGTTTTATTTGAAACGACACACAAATAGAAAAATCTACAAAAATTGATTATTATTCGTGAATTATAAACAATCATGCTATGAAAAAACCAAAACAATCTAATATTCACATTTGGCAAAAAATAATAATTTGCAGGATTTTTTCAATTTAAAACACAATAAAAAAATTACCGTAAAAATGTATGATAAATATAATAAAGATATACGAAATCTTTCAATTTTTTACCATGAGTGTCGTTGTCTTAATTAAAGAGTCAAAAATACCCATGAGGGGTTTAAACAGATGCAAATTAAAAACAAAGGAGCCCATAAAAATACACATACAGCCCGGGGCGAAGAGGCAGGGGCGTAGGCAGGAATTTTGGAAAGAGGGGTAGTCTGCATGGTTTTGGTAAAAAAAAAAGTTTAATAACTAAATTTTATAATATAAACATGTTAATTGTGCATTTTTGTAAAATTTGCGTTTTTAATGCTTTTAATTCGAATTTTATTTCTATAAAATTGAATGCACCAAAAAGACACCCTTTAAATTAGGCGCAAAAAATTTTTGGAAATGGGGTTTTGTCACCCCTGCCCCCCCCATTCGCTACGCCCCTGCGCAGAGGCTCAAAAATATTTGATCGAGACCTTATTTTCTTAAGAACACAAATTATATCTACGTATATGCTAAGACAAAAATTTAAGCAGCTCGAAAAAATAGTACCTAAACTATTTACGGACATTGGGTTTTCTTATAAATGCGTTTAGTGCCTTTACATGTAAAATTAAAAAAGAACTTGTAAACAAATATTTCAAAACTTTTAATATAAGAAAATTATGTACAAGTATTGTAAGTAGGAAATATTAGTAACTTATTTTTCGTTTATTAGTAAAAGAATCAGTTATCAAACTTTTTTTGCAATT
>JAQFYM010006216.1:0-12036 GCA_034694785.1 Agrenia bidenticulata
CGCCACTGGTATGCATCATGCTAGATATTATATAAGTTTTGGATCTTACAGCTACAGCAGCAGTTTTGGGCTCTAAATAATCATAAATAGCATTTAGAAATCAATTTTATAAAATAAACACAAAATCGACCATTTTAAGGACTTTATTTTGTGCTTTCAGCTATATTGTGGTATTTGAATTTGCGAAAAAAAAGAGAAATGGTTTGTAAATTCTGAAAATAACTAAAAATAACATAGTATAAATCTAAACAAATTTTATTAACTACCTAAATGAATTGCGTATTTAATTTTGTAATTACTAGCATTATGTTTTTTCCTTTGTCTTTTACGTGTGTCACTTACTTTAGGCCCTTAGGACGAACATACCCTTTCTAAGATTGCACTTAGTCCTAATAATACAAAAGAACAAATTTTTCTTGATAACAAAGATATGATCAGCCAAATTTTCTTTTTATAATATAAATTGATTACATATTCCATGGGTTTCTGTGCCTCCTTTCTTTTCTAAATTATCTAACTAGGTTGTATTAACATTATAATCTGCACAAAATATGCCCATGTAAGTTTTATATACAAGTATCGTTATAAAATATTCTGTTGTGCTTTTTGTTTACAAATGTTTCATACTCAATTTGTTTTTATATATTGGTCGGCATTTCTAATATTAAAAGGCATAAAAATCAAATTTAAGTATCCTGCTTTTAAAACCTAAAAAAAGCTAACATAATGGTTGAAATTGCTTATATTTCTTTTCAAAAATGTCATTTTAATTTAATAAATTTCAACATAAAAAAAAATATATTATCTTTCTTCTTAACTGAAAGATAAAAAACAAGTCTTTGTAGTTATTCAAAAGAGGAAAAGTGATCTAAATTGTACAAAAACTAAAAGATGAAATATGTTGAGTGGCTTTTGTAAAAGGTTAACCCAAAAAAACTATATGATCCAATAAGGCAAATTATTCTGTGTTTTGCTTTTTGAATATATTACGTTTTTTGTAATTGAACCACAAATACAGCTAGGCTTTTGACTCACAAACTTGAATTAACAAATAATGCGGTACCGTTCATCTTGTAGGGAATTTTCTTAATTAGTTTGTGTTTAGACACATTTATAGTATCTAGAACTTTTTTCTTATATTGCTGCTGCAGTAGAACTATGCCAAAAAGGACGATAAAGAAGTTGGAATTTCATAGGGCGTTTTAAAATTGTAATAATATAATAAATTATCTTTTCAAAGTTGTCCCGGGTAAACAGGCGTCGTATAACCGTATATGATGTATCTGGCATTGCACCCACAATATTTGCAGCATCTTCAAAAGCGATTGCTTAAGTTGCGTTTTTTAAACATATTTCGGCTGTTAAACACCCTATTCTCCAGATGTATCGCGGTGTTGTTTTGTACCAAATGAACTTATATCAAGCACAAAATTATTCACATTGTAATTAATTATAGCTCGACGTATTGTAGTAGCCACGTAGAAGTCCATATATATGATGTCAGGCAATCTGTTGTTAACTTACAGTATTTGTCGAATAAATTACTTTCTCTAATGTAAATGATGCTATATTGAATACACATGTCAATATATCGTTTGTGACAGTCTTAATCTTAGGCGGTTTATATGATGACTTTAGACTATCAATCAACGCAGTAAAATCAACCTTATCAAATAGTGAAAGAAGTGACCACGAGATGCATACTAGTTGTATGTAAGCTTATTGCAAATTCAATAGATAATGTTTATTGGTTTTAGAGTTTTTGTCACTGTATGATGAATTCTAAATAGATGGCTAAGCATAGTAGAAACACAAGCATTTGACATATAATTAAGTCTTACAAATGTAAAGCCACAAAAATGCTACCTTATCATATTAAACTTTAATTTAACAGATGCTCCGTTTTTATCTTCCCTTAGGAGCGTTTGTACGTAAATTGGTATCTTCATAGGGGTATTCTATCTTTTTACGCATACTACTTTAAGACGAAAAACATATATGTGCTTTTTAAAAAATAGTAAAACTGACGTCGCACATATATGTGCGATTTTCTACTGCCGGATTAGCGGATTCGCGTACAAAGAAGCAATTTTTATGTTCGATTAACAGGTGAAACACATATTTGTGCTTTTTTTTTTCAGCCAATTAACAATAGCTTTTTTTTTGCCATTTTTGACGATTTGGAAACCAAAAAACATATATGTACGCAGATTAATTTTCTGCATTAGCGTAAAAACACATATTTTTGTAGTTTCTATGTAGGATTAGTATAAACATATATGTGCGGTTTTTTGACTGCGGATTAGCAAAAAACACATAAAATTTACTATTTCTACTGTTAAATGATGTGGAAAAACATACTTTTTGCAATTTTGTTGTTGTCGGATTGGCGAAAAACAAAACTTTATGTGCGGTTTTTTTTATTGATTAGCAGGGAAACGCATATATGTGCGATTTTCTGTATGTCGGATTTTTGTAAAGACACACATTGTCCTTTTTTTATACCTAATTACTGAAAAAGGTACATACGCTAATGGGTCTTTTTTTTTTGTTGATAAAAAGAAAAAACCCCATAATAATGCAAATTTATGTCTAGTAAAAACATAATTACATAATGATTATTAAAAAGTAGGTATTTAAAAGCATTAATACGACGTAATAACAAAAACTAAGCAATTTTTGTTGCAAGTTTTTAGTTAAATTTCTTCTTATTTTACCAAAAAAAGAAAAATAAGAATGCATAGAAACATACTAAAGAGAACTTATTTTACAATAAATTACCAAAAATATCATATAAATATGGATTTTGTTTTTTTTACTTAAAAACAACAAATATCCTCATAAAAAATATATATTGCCTTCTTTATTACTCACAATCACATAATGATTGGAATAATGACTTGTAAAAAGTTTTAACGACGTCAAAAACAAATTGTAAGCAATTTTGTTTTTTATTGTATATTGTACAAAATAGAAAATAAAAGAATGCATAGAAATACACCAAAAAATACTTCAACCTATAATAAATAGCCGTACAATACATTATAAAAATACAAGTTTTTTTTATACTTATAACTAGAGCCTCTATAAATGGTAGCAAATATGATTTAACTATAAAATAACAACCTTTTGTGAAAACCAATGAAATGCTATATTTACTTGAAGTATTTTGTATACAACATACTTTTTACTTTTTTACTTTTGCCCATATATTTTCCCTTGTAATTATAATTGCTAACATAACTTTTACAAAAATACAGGGTGATAAAATGCTTAATTGCTGTCATACATCATGTTTTTTGCAGCAAAAACTTACAAATTAGACAATATACATAATATTTTATATCATTGTCTCAAAAAATATATGTTTAAATTTGTTAAACATGCATATCTTCACCCTTTCTAATTTTTATTGGCTACTACTTTAGTGCTACTATTTCTAGGGGCTCTACGTATAACCAATAAATATCCAGTAAAAATTTTAAATTACCTTTTTGGTATTACTCATAACGTACATATTGACTAAAAAAAATGACTGATAAAAAGCAATAACGACTTCACAAACACAATTAAACCAATTTTTTTGTAAGTTTTTATATTTTTTTTCTTATTTCACAAAAATAAAAAATATAATAATGCATAGTAACATACTTGAAAATACTAAATCCCATACTAAATTGATTGCAAAACATCATAAAAATATGGAGTTTGTTTTTATTACTCACATCCAATAAACAGTCTCATAAAAAAATAAATTACCTTTTTGGTATTACTCACGATCACATAATGAATACAAAAAATAATTTTAAAGAGCATTTACCGACGTCAACAATACATTAAAGCAATTTTTTTGTAATTTTATTTTTATTTTTTTTTCTTATGTTACAAAAATAAAAAATATAGGAATGCATAGAAACATAATAAAAAATTATTACTCCCATATTTAATTGTATAAAAAACATCATAGAAATATGTATTTTGTTTTTATTACTTACTACCAATACATATACTCGTAAAAAACGAAAAATAAAAATTATCTTCCTGGTATTACTCATAATTATATATCGATAAAAAAACCTTGTAAAAGAAAATTCAACGACGTCAAAAACAAAAATTATAGCATTTTCTATCTTTCTCATTTCACCAAAATAGTTAAAAAAAGAATGCATAGAAACTTTCAAAAAAAACTACAATCCATAATAAATTGCCTTACAATACATTACAGAAAAACTGAATTTATTTTTGTTACTTTAAACCAATATCTATACTCATATGCAAAAAAATTACCCCGCTGATAATACTTATAATCACATATTATTTCGTATAAGTGACTGTAAAAAAACATTAATACGACTTCAATACAAAATTTTAGCACATTTTTCGTATAAATTTTTACATTTTCTTTCGTATTATAAAAAAATACATCCAATATCTGTTAAATAATTGGGTTGACAGGTTTATTTTTTTAGTAAAAGGCATTTGAAATTAGTTATTTATTTTAATTGTCAGTCTTAATATTCTTATTTTATTTATTTAAACCACTCAAATATATCAATTAATAGATTTTTAATCTGTGTCAAACCACAATAAGTTTAATAATACTAAATTACAAACTCTGGACTAGGTTTGCTCGCTCCGGGCTACGCGCGTCGCGATCGCCTTTTCTGCTAATCCTGCAATGGTATCATGTGCTTTTGGCAAAATAGATATCACCCTTGCAACGCTGGAAGAACCTTTGGCTTCGCCTTGGTTAAAGATGTCTTCAATTGGTGAATACGGCAAAAGCATGATGCATAGAAACATACTTTTGGATGAGTGGGTACTAGCCTTGAACTTCAATCTATACATCATTTATAGCTACCGCATGCATTTTTTTTACTTGTTTATATAGATTTCTTAAAAAATTTCCCTTTATCAGATATAGTGTTTTTTTTTGAAACCCCTACAAGCAAAGCGCTGTATAATGGAACTTTCATGTACATACGAAAAAATACATAAATATTTTTTTTTTATATATCTGTTGTTACATATTTGTATTCGCAGCTCTTCGCCTACATTATGCAATTTATACCGCTTTCATGACTTTGAGTTATTTGATTTTAGAAAAGCAGCCTCACATAAGTATGATGTACCAAACTGTATTAAAATTTTTGTTGCAATAAGTGAGAAATTAAGTGAATTTCAAATTGTCGCAACCAAGAACCCGCCATGCCTAAAATATTATAATTTTGTTGAACTCATTACTATTTTAAATATATATCAGTTCGCTATGTATATTTTTCCTTTAATTAAATCTATGTATGTTTTTAATACTAAAAGGAAATTTGATCCACATATGATGCATCTTTTTTACATTCATTAATTCTTTCGGATATTAATAAAAATAATAATTTTAAACATTGGATTACTATATCTTTCAATAATAATTTTAAATCACATACGTCAATGAGGAAAACCAGGCAAAGTCATTTTCTGTACACGAGTTTATAATTAGTTCAACAACTTCAAAAACCTCTGTACTTCTCTATGTATCGTAATTATGCTTTTATTCTCCCTTGTAATTTTTCATTTGAAAACATTATGAAAATCAAATACATCAACACAGAATGCCAATCTTAAATTAAATATGATATCTTCAGATGTTTCAATAAAATTTGTTTTTTTTACTTCTCTAAAATAATGTAAAGGCTATTTATTTTTATGAAAAATTTTACTCAATACCTGTCATCGATATAAAAACGTTCATTATTTTATTACATTAGGTTTCTGTTTTATCTAAAAGTACTTAATGTTTATTGGTTAAATATTTTAGTTTACAAAGCACTCGCATATATAAAATTACACATATCAGTTACTTTTTCGTAAAGCTTTTATCTACAGAATTGCTCATTCAGAAATGTAATACATCTCTTTGTATCTACATTTATCACAATTATCTCTCGGTTTTTTTTTAAAGTTTTTACATACTCCATGTTTATTTTTGGCATTGCTGCTGCGTCACCTGTAGTGCCGCTAACAGGTTGCTGGTATTTTTCTATAGTAGTAAAATATGAATCAACTTTGTCAAAAATATCAGAACTTAAAGTGTTACAAGAAAATCTTTACACATATAAAACTACGTCGTTTATTGTATTAATCTTAACAATACGCCAAAACATATTTACTATTAATTATTGCGTTCATAGCTGCTTTTATCTAGCTGTATTGAAACCAAAGCAAGAAATTTTATATCTACAAGTATATTGTTTTTAATGATAGATGGAAGTCTGATACAAAATCTTCTTGTTTAAATTATCGTAAATACGTAAATTATTTGAGTCTTCAATTTTATCATCTGTACAAAATCTTTTTTGGTAATTGTCCAATACTGGTTTAATTAATTTTTCTCTAGTGGTGTAGCTATTTCCTTCTGCTTACAATTTTCTCCGAAATCTCGTCTCTCAATATATTCTTTGTGCCTTTGTAATTTCCTCTTTTGCGTGCTTGTCATGTTTTCTCTTGTCCTCATCGCTAATGTTCTTTTATTAATTTCTAATTTAATTGCGAAAAATGCAGCGCAATACTAGATAAATTTTATTATTTACTATTTATGCAAATGTCTGCTACATTCAATTAGAACTAGGATATTATTAGCATATTTCTTAAAGCAGAAAAGGCATAGCGGGTAGTTGTTGTCGTTTAATACAACGAAATGGAAGCCATAGTTATACAGAGTTGCATGTATTTACGTAAACTTAGTGTCTGAAAAATGTTATTGTTAAACTTTTATCAATTAACATGTCGGTTTGAATGAAATTTGATTTTTCTTGTGTTGGCATTTTTGATACTTTGGGGTTCCAAAATCTAGAGAAATATGTCAAATGATACTGCATAAATACACCTGCTCTATCTTGTATGTTAAATACGCATGTATCATATTAGATAATACAAACCAATCATATATCAAATAAAATGACCCAAATTCCATGTAAATCGGCAGCCGCGGATTTCGAACCACATCATGTATAATTCGTGAAATACATTGTAGATTTTTGCATGTCTTTCACGGTTTGTTTTTTTTTTCTTTTAAGTCTTTATATGCGAGACAAATTGTTAAAGCATATTTATTTAGACACAACACATACCTAAAATACTTCATCCCATAATAAATTGGATACTTATACACTAGAGAAAAAAGGGGTTGTTTTTATTACGTAAGACAAATAAAAATACTCGTAAAAAAATATAAATTACTCTGCTGGTATAACTCATAATCACAAAATGATGCAAAAAGTGGCATTAAAATAGCATTATTTGACATTGTCAACTAAATATTGCAATTGTTTTCTGTTAATTTTGTTTAATTTTCTTTCTTCTTTATACAAAAATACAAAATATAAGAATACATAATAAAATACTAAAATTTTCTTCTTTATACAATATATTTCATTACAAAACATCATAGAAATACGAATTATGTTTTTATTACTAAAAATCAGTCCATATCCTCAAAAATAAAATAAAACCAACCTATGGCATTGTTTTTAATCACAAAATGAAATAAAAAAACTTTAGTTACAGAGTGCACAAAAAATTTTTGAAAACCAAAGGCAGCATCAAATTTTTATTTTTGCTTTTCGTTTTTTTTTACAGAAATAAAAAAATATAAGAAGAAAAATAACAAACACAAACATGCTTCGGCCTATTCCAAACTGGTTAAAAATACAGATAGAGTGATACATTTTTTTCTTTATATCAGTACATATTCTCATGATAAAATTATTATTGAACAGTTTGAATAGATTGAAGCATGTTTTGGTTTGTTATTTAGCCTCTTCATGTTTTTTATTTATGTAGAAACTAGCAAGAATAAAAAAAATTAAAAAACTTCTATTTTGCGATTTTAGAGTTTATGTCGTTGTTTACTAATTTAAAACACACTTTTTCAACCCATTAGTGATTATAAATAATGCAGTATTAAATTGTAACTATATTTATATAGTAGAAACTGGTTTTCATGTAATACAAACACAATCTACATTTTTATAATGTATTATTACTCAACTTTATATACGATGGAGTATTTTTTAGATTTTCATGTGCGTTCTTATATTATATATTTTTCTAATCAACGCATGAAAACAAAAAAGTTACAAAAACATGCTTTAATTCCGTTTTTGACGTCGTATTTATGCTCTTTTAAGTCATTTTGCTAATTCGGTATGTGATTATAAGTAATGCCAAGAGGGTAACTTATATTTTATTTATGAAGATATTTGATGTTATGCACTAAAGAACCAAAATATGCGTCATTATGCTGTAGTTTTATTTTGCTAGCGGAATGGATTATTTTTTTGAAAGTTAACATAAATTCTTATATTTTTACTTTGGTGAAGAAAATTAAAAACAACTTAAAAAAATGAATAAACTTTCTGTTGACATCGAACCTGCTCTTTACCTTTTACTTTTGCATAATTATGCGATTATGAGTGTTCTTTCAAAAATTTGCATTTTTTATGGGATAAATTTTTGTATTTCAAGGAGTCAAGATATATCTATTTGTGTATGTTTTTTTGTACTAATTCGGAAAGAAAACGCACAAGTGTATGTTTTTATAGCAAAATGGTTATAAAAATCGCGCATATATCTGTTTTCCTTAATCCGACATCCAAAAAACGTACATAAATGTGCTTTGACGCTTATTCGGAATATAGAAATTGCACAAAAAGGAGTGATGCCAATCCAGCAGTAATAAGAGCACATAAATGCGTATTTTTGCTATTCCGGCTCTATGTACGGCACAAATCTGTGTTTTGGCAGTCTGGCACTATAAAATCGCTTATTTTTGTGTTTTTAGCCAATTTAGCATAAAAAAATTGCACATATAAATGTTTATTGGTTAATCGGCAATGAGCGAGCACATATGATGTGTTTTTCACCGACCCGGCATATAAAAAGTACACATATATGTGTTTTTTGTCTTTATGGGTTATAAATTGGTTTTATTGATAAAGAAAATTAAGAAAAATCTTGGTCCAACTTACTAACTACCCACCCGACACGACTTCTGTTGCGTACACAGACAATCTGTAGTAATATGACGAAACGGTTACCTCTCTCGTATCATCTATTTAGATTTACACTTTTTATGGTCTTTTATTGCATCCGTCGTTGTTTTTTATTTGCCATTTAAGGTAATTTATACCCTTTAAACTATATTATAACCTCTTGTGTTTACTTTTACCTTTTGCAAACACATTCTCTGTCCCTTTAAATATTGACAGCATTTATAAATCATTTTATAAACCCTTTGAATATTTTCCAACAGTTTGATATACCTTTTTGCATATAAAGCTTTTTTTTGTCTTTTTTTGCTTTTTTTTTTTTTAAAATGTATTTTTTTGTTACATTTAGGTCCCTGCAAAAAAAAAGCGCAAATTATTTTATCGCAACTAAAATCTAAGAATTTTAATCGAAAAAAAACAAATAAAAATTTCTAATTAATTTGTCTATTTTTTTATAGTCAAAA
This sequence comes from Agrenia bidenticulata, assembly GCA_034694785.1. Classification (NCBI taxonomy): domain Eukaryota; kingdom Metazoa; phylum Arthropoda; class Collembola; order Entomobryomorpha; family Isotomidae; genus Agrenia; species Agrenia bidenticulata. The sequence goes on from JAQFYM010006216.1 coordinate 9,509, forward strand.
CGATTATATATATCTCAGCTGTATATTTTTTGTCATTTTTTCATATGTTTCATGTAATTTTACGAAAGAAAAAAATTAATTTCTTGTTTGATAAAAACTTCGTATGTAATTTTGCAACTAAAAAATTATAGCATAAAGACACATAAAACCGAAAAACACAAAATGAAAAATCAAAAATGAAAAAAATAAAAACGATAAAAAATGATTTCTACTTGCAAACTACTTTAATGGTTTTGATTTATGATTTATACGGTTAACCAGATAAGGTAAATGCGTTAAAATAAAGTATTTGATTTGTTAACCGACCTTAACGTGTGGTTAAATGGTTAAAAACGGTTTAAAATTGCCCAAAAGTTTGACAAAAAATTGTAAAGATATATAATTTTACACAAAGGGTATATGAAATGAAGTAGAATATTTGCATAAGGCATTTAGAAATATGATTTATGAAGATATTGTATCGTGTGATAACCTAGGTAAACTGCTTAAAACACGGTTTTTATACTACGGTCTCAGTAATTTGTTCACTTAGGTTGCAGAAAAGAGAAAGATAAGAAGTTGCGATTGCTTAAAATCATCCGCAAAACCCGGTAATTGTCAGAACCGCTTTTTGTCTAAAACAACTAGAGATTTTTTTGTATACAAAAAAATGGATTCAAACCATATTTTATCATGCATTATTATATGTTTTTAACAAAAAAAACTTCATACCTACTACAGTACTTTTTTAAGTAGATGCAATAAATAGATCTCATGTTTTGAACTTCTTTTTGTACTATAAAAACAACTTTTTATATTTGAAAAATATGTTTTTTATTTACAAGGTATGTACGCATACAACATTTACTTAATTAACATTCTGTTCTATATTTTTATTATAGAAATGTCTTTTTTTAGCTTGAACGTTTAATTTACGACGTTACTAGAATTTACAAAAATGCACAACAAATAGGAAAACAGGCAAGCTTTTTGCGACTCTAAAAAGGCCCTTAAAAATGAAAAACCCATAAAAAAACACAGTTCCACAAAAATAATAAATTATAACAATAAAAAATGTCAATTTATGACCAAAAGTTGTAAAAAATCATAGACTAAACGTCCTTCGTCAGGTATAAAATTGAACATAAAAAAGCTTTGCAGTTAGTACTATAAAAAACAAATACACGCTATCAAACTCGTAACTTGTTAGAATTTTTGATAATTGGCGTGTTTCTTTAAATCTACTATTTCCTATAGAAACCATACGCCTAAGTATAATTTTCTCTCTGGAACGACCCTATTTTTTTAAGTAGACCCCACAACAGACCAAAACACTGTTCCGTCATTATATTGCCCACCACAATTTTTTAACTTACCAGAAGACTCTTGTCATAAACACTTTAGACAATGTGTAGTTTTACTCTTGATAAAGTACAATTATAAAAGCGTATATAAAAAAAAATATTTATGCGACTTTCTTCTATGTTTACAAGCGATAACATATTTTATTTTTGACACATTTATTTTTCTGGAAATTGCAAAATTTAAGGCCATTTGAAATCCGCACTCCAAGCGGCAATACACACACAAGATTATGCAGATATAGTATTTATTATCTTTTTACATGATTAAGAGTAATTTTGCTACAAAAAATTTCGTGTTTTTTTTTCGTCATTTTTTTGTATAGTACGGTTTTACTACAGTTGTAAACCGTCTAGCCGTAGTTAAAACTTTTAATTTAATCGGTTAAATTCAGACGAACTATTTTACAAAAAATTTAAACAAGAAAATTTTGTAAACAAATAATATATCCTGTTTTTTATACCTTTTTGGTTTTATATCAGGTTTTAAAAAAATAAGAGATATTTTTTAGTTATAAATACATATTATGCATTTAATTTCTATAAAATGTAATCATTTGCTTTTTCTTGCCTTAAATTTCACAACAACATGTTTTTTAAAATTTTTGAGTTCTTGATCATCTTACAAGTACCGAAAAAATAAAAATCATTATACATTGTTCATTGTGCATTATGCATTATGCATTATGCATTATGCATTTTGCATTGTGCATTGTGCATTGTGCATTGTGTATTGTGCATTGTGCATTGTGCATCGTGCATCGTGTATTGTGCATTGAGCATGTATACAACTTACAAATTATTGTGTTAAGCAGAGATATGAAGTATTGTATTGTTTATTGTATTGTTAAAAAATAAATGACAATAAATATATTGTATTATTTACGACGGGCGTTAAAGAGCTGGGGGTGCGGTAAAATATTTTCACCACCCGAGCTTTTTAATAAAAAGTTGGTCTATGTTAAAATAAACCAGCTTGGTATAACAAAAATTGTAACACGATTAGATGAATTTTATAATATCATATGTTTATTTTTATAAAAAAAATAATATGAAAATATTTTTTTATGCACAAACATGCTGTAACAGTTTTTCATTTATCTACGTCTTTTCTGTCATTTCTTGTATACAAAGGTACTCGAACTGTCATATAAAACATTTCTTGCGTAGATTTACGCCCAAAATGTG
>JAQFYM010006217.1:0-12032 GCA_034694785.1 Agrenia bidenticulata
AATCAAAATCGCTCGATTAGTTTTGGAAATAACGATTTTTAAAGACTCGAACAATGGCCTGGGACACCCTGTATATATAAATTATAAGTTGACAATGAATGACTTCAACTGACCTTAAGCAAGATCTCAGTATGAAAGAGCCTTAAGCTAATAAATATGATTAGGGTGAATGATCAATCCCTTGATTTATTCTACTTTACTGTTGTTGTTCACAATTATTTGAATAAATAACTGCAAGTTGATTAAGAACAACAAAATTGTCAACAAAATTCAGATTACAGAAAAACGTGCACTACTTACTAACATTTAGGCTGTATAAGGGTAAGTAAACAATTCCCTGGTGACTGGTGACTGGGGCATCTCTTTAAAACCCCTAGAGTGCAATGTGCAGTTAATAAAGTCAGAAGTCTCTCAAGAATTTTGTTTTAGAAGCAAGAAGGCTAACAATATTTTATAGGAATTTGTTTTTTAGATAAGCTTGTGAGGTGTAAAAATTATCACCTGCCCGTTTTATCTTTTCTCAAAAGTAGAATTGTTGTACATTTTTTTGAAGTTTTTCTAGTTAATTGGTGCCAACAGATTTTTAAGGACTAAATAATTTAAGACCCACTTTTGCCTTTTATTTTAAAAACCCAAGACCACTGCAATCATTATTTAGATGTAGACCCAAAACTCGTGGAAATTATTGCAAGTGAAAAACCGCACGAAGAAACCATGTCTGTTTAATTGTGTGCAAATACATCGCCCCATCAAAAGGAGGATTAACATGTGTACTACATATATGTATGTATGTAGATGATCCTTGGTTAAAAGGACTGTATATTGTAAGATCAAGACATCTTCATCCCCTGATTCGAAACACCAACCCCGTCTAACCTTTTGAACAATTTAAGATAGCAGTAGCAAATCTTGGGTTGAATAGACAAAATAAATGCACAGTTGCTTATAAACACAAAGGCCCTTGCTCAAGTTTTCGTCATCAATTCATTTACAATCTACCTCCAAGATCAAAATGACCTGCCTGTCCTTCTATTTCTCCATTCATTAGAATAAGACTATTTTAAAACAAAATAGCAAAGTTAAAATTATTTCTGTTGGATGAAAGATTTGTCAGAGTTGTTAATTTTTGTTTGGTTCCCTCAAATAAAAAAAAAATCGGACTGTATACAAACACCATAAAAATAAGACTATTAAAAACCTCTGGAGTACTTTGAAAATATCGAGTATTTTGAAAAGAGTTTTATCGATTTAATTGGCAAGATTAATTTGAGTTGAATTGAGTCCAACATAACATGAAGAGGAGGATCAAAAGCTCCTATATTGAATAAAACAGGATAAGTAGTAAGAAAGGAAAAGTGTTGTTTCTTTTTAGTTAAGTGTCAAGGTTAGGTTTTAAAAGTACTTATTGTAAATACGTTGTATTGTTACTCATCGTGTGTGTTGCTCTTGTTGTGAAGTTAGAAAATGTTGGTTGTGTTTAATTTGCATACACTATTATTGCATACAGATCCGTCCAATTTCCTGACCACTTGAAGATGAAGGTGTGGATAGTATTTGTGACCTCAGTAGTGTTACTTCCGTTGCTCTGTGTTGGTCAAGCTGATTCTCAACAATCACAAGGACTGTCGTCTGGGTTGATGTTTCTTAGCATTATTGGAGGATTCTTCTTGGGACAAATGGCTTTAACGGCTTTCATTCTCATGCTCATGGCTAGTAAGTTTTTTTTTTTTTTTTAAATAATACTTTTGCGTTAGTGTACACTTGAGAGGAACAACTTGAAAGTTTCAGGGCATTAAAATTTTATTTAAAAAAAACTAATTGTGTTAGAGGTTTCAAATTGAGGGTTTGAAATTGTTATTAGAACAGCTCACTAATATTAATTTTATGTGCAGACAAATATTTAAAAAATCAGGTCCTCAGGACGGGAAAAACCTAACACAATATTTTTATTGCCGATTTCTTTTTTTGAAAAAAGTTTTAGTTGATAACAAACTTTAGTATAATCATGGACTGTACGGTATTCGCTAATTTCAAGACTTGGGAAAACAAATAAATCCTTCGTAAGGATGAAACGTAACACTTTGAGAGTAATTTTGAGCTTCTAGTTCCATAAAAGTTTGGGTCTAATAAATTTTCTTTATCATGCTATCATGATTTGTTAATTTTCCTATTCAATAAAATGCACAGACATGAAAAGTACCTTTAACTTATCTTATGCGTCTCTTTTGAAAAGAAACTGGTGAAAATCCTGTTTTTAGTAGATTGACGTCTATTTAGCGGTTTTCAGGCTAAATAAATAATGTGCTAGAATCTTTTGAAAAACCATTTAGTTTTATATTTTGCCTCATGAGCTCAGACGGGTTATTAGTTTTTCTACCTCGTTAGTGCCAAAAACTTTCAAAAACGAATGTCAGATATTAACTTGCTAATATCAATAGAGTCATGTAGCGGATTTGAAACTACAAATTGAACTGGGTCCACTAGCATTTTTTTAATAGAGCCATAACCAAGAACAAGTTGGGATTTATTTATCATCACGAATTATTACTATGAACTTATTTAACTAACTAACGCCAGTCATACCACTACACTTGAAACTCATAACCTTAATCAACTAACTGATATTGCAGTCGTTCCACCCGAGGAAGCCAGAAGTCTAAGTCGAGTCTCCCGAAGCGTTTTCAACGATGACGCGCGCATTGTACAAAGCCTTAATAACTTTACCATGGAAGTTGGAGGTGACCGAAATTCCAGGTTTCTGACCGGACTACTTCGTTCAGACCCTTTGAATTGTATGCCACAAGTAATGTGTGAGCTGAGCTCTGCACAGGAACCTAGCACTAGAACGGATACAATCAACGACTACAAATTCCTCATCAAAGAAATGCTACAGTAAGTCAATCAACGGTTTTTAAAATCTTAATTCGAAAAAGAAACGCAAGAAAATACTAAATGGAAATAATAGGGTACTTAAACTACTTCCCTCAAATGATTACTAAATCATTTGTTATGAAAATGCCGACAGGATATTGCTATTTAAATGACAGGGCCTGGCTGAATAGTTTATGAAAAAATTGAAAAAAAAAGAAATACAGTTTACATTAAATACTTATGAACAACCAAATAGCAACACAGTTATAAAAAGTTGAAAACGAGACGCTCAATCTAATTGAACTTGACGTAGTTGGTAAAAGAAATTTGAATTTCTGTTGAAAGAAAAAAAGTTGCTCGGCCACGCGTTCGTTTTATTGAGATTGAGATGAAACGACTTGACTCAACTACTTTCTTTTTTGCTCAAATGTTTGCAAACTGAGCTGTCCGCAAAATAATTAGATGAGCTTATAGGCAAACACTATTTTAATATTCATTGCTCATCATATACAGGAATTTAATTTTGAAAAAAAACAAGTCCCTTTACCTATATTCCGCCAAGTCTCATTAAATAGAAAAATACGCTTAATTTGTTGATATTATTTTTAACACATTATTTAACTTCATACTATCCGTCAATTATTTCATCAAGTCCGAAGAACGGCTTTTGCAACAACCTTGCCACAGCAATTGCTAAAAATCAAGCATCAAATCTAAAGTATTTCAAATCCAAACCAATTTTCGTGAACAATATGACTAACCATTATTAATATTATTATTTAAAGCACGTACAGTATAAAAAATCATTGGATTTGGGACATGATCTGAAAGATCATCATTGTCGATTGAGATTGCCTCCTCGTCTTCTTAATTAGCTCGTATTCATGCATCGTGGCAAGGTGTTATTTAAAATCCTCTACCTTCTGGTCTTGTGTCTATTATAATGGTATGAATCTATGAATTTTCTGATGCGTGCATAAATTCCAACTCACCCAACCCATTGTGCAATTAGACCTGACTAATTGAACAGCAACAAAGGATCAGATACCCCTAAGGTTTAACATGATACCATTGAGACTTTAAGCCGGTGGCAAAGGTCACGAAATGAAACAGACAAATCGTTTCATCTCATGATAACTGAAACAATCTATAACTCGTCCGACTTTGTCTGACCGATCACTTTGGACTTTATTAAGGAGAAAAAAAGGCAATGAGGGTGAGGTGTGAAGATAAATAATTTCTGCACCTTCTGTGCTGCTAGAAACCAGAAAGGTCTCGGCACGATTTGCATTCCAAGTTTTAAATAAGTTAATCTAGCAACGTGATTTGGGAGTCTTTTGACTTGCTATTTAGTTTTAAAAGTACATGCTTGAATTATTAGGCCGATGTTCAAGTTAGTTTATCGAGCCTGATTGAAAATCCGATGTTGGACTTGTAGTAGGAGGGCTGATTAAGGCAGTTGCATCTGCTTGTGATTTCAAGATCCACTCTGTCAAAATTGTGGATCATTTGCTAATTTGTAAAGAGGTTAATCAGGGGTCGTGTTGAGTATTAATATTGGAATCTACGGATATTGAATGTTCTTCAGGCATACGTGTTTTATGTGTAGGCTATGTATAACATGTTCTGTAGGGTCCGGTTGTCTGTGCAGCCGTTGAAAATTACTTGAAATTGGTTAATTTATGAATCCTGAGAAGAACTCGTTTTAACTAGGCGGATTTGCTAAAAATTAAAAAGTGCAGTAATAATTATGAAGTTTTTGAAACTAAAACAGCATTTTTCCAAATTTAAATACCCGATTCTTGTACAGATCTCATTTCACACAGTATATACCATGTCACATTATTATTTTTAACGATGACTTGGGTAAAATACTTGAGAATTGCAATAATGACCGAAATGAACTAGTTTTCAAAAGACTTAATGACTCAGCTTGGCTCTGACGCCTTATTATTTTTTCTAGATTATATAAGAAACTTTCATATTGTTTTAGTTAGAGTATTTTTAGAAAGCTTCATCATGGCTTTCAGGTTTTTCAAGTGGATGTTAACGAGACTGATTACATGATATATTATCCATCTGGCACTAAAACGGCGGACAGTGAGTATGGGGATGGTGCAGTAGGTCAAATATGATACATTACACGTCTGTTTTTGACTTGACATATGACATAAATGATCTTTCGACTTTCTGGTAGACTGCAAAGCTATACAAATGCCGGTCTATGTGATTCTAAAAATGTCTTATTTAGAATTTTATAATGTTCAATTACAATCTGCATTATACCACACATGTTCATATTTTTTAACCATATCATATCATTTTATAAGTAGTACATATTAGTCATAATGCCGTCAGTTTCGATGGAAGTATGCCAAATATATATTTAAACACCGATTTTATACACAATTTCTAGATCTGACGACGACAAAGATGACGCAACTAACGAGAAAAACACTGGCTTTCGAACCGGCTCAATGAAAAAGGTCAACCCGACTCTAAAATCAAAACACAAGAAAAAGCCCGTCAAGAAAGATGACGACGATTCATCTCCCGAAGATGACGATTCCGTATCCAAGCAATCCGACGAGGAGATTGTTAAGATCGACCCCAATGAGAAAGCCGAACTCATGGAGCTTGAAGAACAAGATGCGATTGAAGAAAAAGCCTGGACCGATTTGATTGACGAAGATCCTGCGGACATTGGCTTTGCTCTGAAGGAAATGAAAAAGAAAGAAAAAGTAAGAGATTATGTCAACAAAGCGAAATTTGATGAGCAGGATTCGGACGAATCTACGGAAAACGGATATCTCAATGATTTGAGTTACAGAAGGAATTTAGAAATCTTGGAAAAGAATCTAGAGGGGAACTTTCAGCAAGCAGTATTCAGAACTTCCAGGGCCTTCCAGGATTCCTTTGTCCATAGGAAGCAGCGAGAATTGAGCCAGGTAACACTAGCAGCCCCAAATGTTCTAAAATCAGGTCTTAAGCTTAAACAATGGAAACTAAACTCTAGTGAATTCTGATTTAATGAACAGACGCGAGATATTTACGACAGAGTTAGAATCGCGGCGGAGGTTTCAAACGTAACAAGAAGTGCTAGAAAATGTCGAGCCCTTTTTACCGAGTGTCCTCTCGGGGGTTCAGGAATTAATAAAGTGGTCAACAATATCCGAAAAGCTATTGTTGGAACTCCAGTTAAAGGGCAGAACAAGAAGAAATCTGTAAATAAAGTGGAAAGCAGTATGGTCAGTGTGAATGACTTGCAAGCATTGGTTAATCGAATCCAGCAGCCTCAAGGAGGAACGGATGTCAAAGTGACTGTTACTATTGATGGGAATAATCCAATGAGGGTATTTAAGCCAGAGATTTTTTTTGAATTTTCAAGATTGAAGTAAGTATTTGAATATTTCTTTATATGGTTTAGATGGGACAAGGTCCAACGATGAATTACCCTTATTACACTGTTCCGGGTTATCCGAACGTAGTAAGGCCAATTAGCCGTACTATTCCTTCAGGGGTGATACCCACAACCGCCCTCAATAATACAGGATATGTGAATATTGGAAACAATTCAAACCAGAATGGTTCCAGCTCGTTATTTACAGAATTTCTTGAACCTACGGAGATGACAAGCAGTCAGGACATTTCTGGATCTTCGTCGTTTGAAGAAGAAACGACGATTTTAGAAAATCTTCTTGGAATCATGACGGAATCCCCTATGAGCCTTGTCAAAACGAATATTGGACAGGAGGAAAAGATTTTAAACCCCACTGCAAAGCCAATCCTAGACGTGGAATCTGTACCTGTGCTTAGAGATGATCCACACATCAATATGGAAGCTCATCCAACCCGCTCTAAAACTTCTAGCTCAAAAGCTAAAATTCCCGAAAAAATTGAGTACCAAGATCGTTTGAAAGAAGCATCAGTTTTAATGAAAGATTTGCCAAAATCTTCAGGAATAAAGACAAGTCAGATCCCTCCCACCTTGAACCCAGTCTATACCCGAGTTCATCAACAGTTGGAAGACTTGATAAAGCTGATCGACCCTAAAGATAAAATCAAGCCAAAATCGGAAGACTCAGACTCGGAGGAATCTGAAGAAAGTTCAGAAGAGCTCAAACAACCGCTCGTACCCCGTTCAAAACCAACTGCTTACATTTCTTCTATGCCAGCCCCAAAGTTTTCGAAACAAACTCTTGTATCCCGTTCAAAACCAGCTGCTTACACCACTTCAAAGCCAGCGTCAAAGTTTTCTAACCAACCCCGATACCCGTATCAAACCTCTAAGCCATCTTGGATTGAAAGTGCCTATGACCTTTTTTTCAGTGACAAGAAGACGTCCCCCCTGCCGAGTAAAGCAGACGAGTACATTCCATCTGCCCAAAGACACGCTTTCAGCTCTAGCATTCGTGCTCCCATGAGGAATACCGGTGGGAAAACGAAACCCGGTGGAAATTATAATTTACCTTATGGAAATAAATATTATAATCCAAGGTTTGAATATAATATTGGAACTGAGAAAAATGCTTTCAGCCGAACCCCTCGCCCTAGAGAATTTGAAAGCAACAAGTCAAGGCGTGTGATATCAGAAAAAATCCGGGATGAAAAAAATAGAAATAGGAACGTGTTTAGGAATCAAGCTGTGAACTCCAAACCTGCTGCAAATAAAATTAAGAATAATAAACGCCGCAATGCTTCTTAGTAAAAAAAATTGTGGTTTTAAAGTTGAAGCCGAAATAATGGGCTTTAAATTAAATTATTTATTGTTTTGTAGGGTTTGAATATTTAATAATCAAATTAAAGGTATATAAATCTATTTATTGTTTATTATTATGAAAAATGGATTTTAAAATTAAAATGCTCATTTTTGTTTTTATGAATTGATTTTAATTTCATTGCAATTTTTTTACAAAGCCTGTTCAGATAATGGGATACAAGCTTTCTTAAGTTACAAATGTAAATCTAAATGATTATGCTATGCTACAGTATACGTACTCGTTTTGAACTATTTTACTCCCAAGTAGATATAATTAATTTATCATAATAAACATGATATGGTAAATCATGTGTTGCAGAGAAATAATTTAAAAGTGTTGAACACCTTTATAGGATCTGTGTTAAATTTCTAAACAAATTGTCGAAGAAAGGTTGAACGGATAAAGGTTGAAGGTACCTTCGTATTATTAATCCTCCTACGGAATATTTTAAACTGTCAAAATTAACCTACCTAATTTTGTTAAAAAGATCATACAAAATTCCATGGGGCAACCATAACCTTTAAAACGTTTAAAAATTACACAATAACTATAACTTGGCCCTGAAGGTTTAGTTTAGCCCAAGCCTTGCCTCAACTACCGTTTTAATTTTCCCTATCAAGGTACCTACCTTAATATTTCAAATACATCTAAAAAAGGTCATCCTATTTGTAACTAAAATTGAATTAGTAATTCTATTTTCAAATTAGGTTAAATAGGTCATCATTTTCATGTGTGTGTAGGATCCTATCCACCCTATAAAAATCTCGTAATCAAAGAATGAAAAATGTATACGAGCATTTAAATTTCAACCCTTTTCATAAAAAATAATTAAAATTTCGAATGAAAAGGAAACCACTAGAGATTCAAAAAATCTGTACTGAACCTGAACTGGAAATCTTTTAAACTTGTTGCACATTCTAAAAACTTGGGAATAAATCACCAAGCTTAAGTAGGAACACAAACAAACAGTGTCCAAAATAAAAGTAGGGCATCTGAAAATGGCCATCATCTTCTTTATACTAAACTGAAATCACATATGTGGTGTGATGACCCCTTTTTCTCGAAACAATAGCAAACTATCAAGTCAAAAGCCTTACCTAAAACAATTACTATTATGCAATGGAAACCCAAAGGTACACACCAACAATCAACAGACCGTACAAAAACCATCAAAAGTCCATACTAAATTTCGTAGGAAATGAATTCAGCAAATTTCAACATGTCCACATGTCCAAGCACCCTATACGGAATCATGACAGGCCGTTCATCTCTATTTTATTTAAATGCTTCTTATACTTAACAGCTCAACAGTCCTTCCCTCCAATTTACATTGGGGCAGATGACCTACAACTTCATTAATAAGTCAGTTAGGTTAAGAAAAAAATCGTCACTTAATAACAAGATCACACTATCCAGTACTGAGAGATATCCCATCGTAACGAATATGCATAGCCCTTGTTATTTTATTTATTGATTGTCACCCAGCTAACCTTAAAACTTACATGTGCATCAACAATGCCTGTGTTTAATTTGCATTGTATATTCATAAGTACCAAGGGATGAAATAGTACGAGGGGATCGTGTGTTATGCAAAGATGAAGCAATTTTATATCTACTGACTTTAAGATTATGGCTGTTACACCTACGGACTATGGATGGTCAAAAATAATCTTATAAAGAATCCTCTCCCTTTCATTCGTATTCAAACTCATTATACTCTTTGCCCTCGTCTCATTTGTCTATTTTAAGTACGGGTCCAATTAGAAGGAAGAAAATTTCAATTAATTTATTTTTCAAAATACGATGAGATTTTCCATACTATTAGGGCTGAGCATAAGCCTAGCGATTGTACTGGTGTTCCAAGTTGAAGAAGCAGACTCAATCTACGCGTATGCAATCAAAGGTTTTGTGAAAGATGTGAGACTCTACCCTACTCGGTTTTTCGGTGGTTGGTTTTATAAAAAGGCGTTCATCCTCAAGAAGCTCAAGCTCAAATGGAAACTCAAGAAGAAATTGATCTTGAAAAAGCTCCTCTTGAAGAAGCTCCTCTTGGGTGAGTTATTAACTGACTGAAATAAAAAAAATATAAACCTAATTACTAGTATACAACCGTACTTTTGACAAATAAAATGCTCATACCAAACCAAACCACCCACCACACTTTACTACACACAGTAGACACAGCCGTGAGCTCTTAATTAAGCTTTTAAGGTTTTAAAAACTCCGGATTGAGTAACAACTTTATTTTATAACCGTAGGGAATGGGAACTAGACTCCTTAAATTTGATTCTATTCCAAACTCCTATTGAAAATATCTGGAAACTGGTTGATATTATTTTCGACCCATTTTCATTAGATCTCATGTCAGGTGTATTAAAATATCAAAAAGACATGGACACCACTGAGCTTAATGACACAGTTATCCTGTCCTATTGCCTCGGGGGATAATATTCACCGATTTAATTTCAACCTATTCCCTTTCTGTTTTAAACCCTTTGGGGTTAGATGTTTTTAGAGCTTGAGACCCACGCTTGTCATTCGATCCTCAGGGATGGTCATGAAACGATAATGGCGATTCAAGCCAATCCTGCAAATAGACAATGCATGAGGGCTCAATTTTGTCTGAAGTTCCAACTTGACTTAAAATGGGTTATTTGATCCCATAAGTGCTTTTGATCTTAATTTACCTCAATTTGAGAGGAGATAGATAGGTTTTAGTAGAAGTGGGTAGGAAGCCGGAGACAGGTTCAGTATTGTAGGCTCACCGTGTGTAGTATCATTTGATTTGATTTGAAAAATTGATGACGGGTGGTTTGGTGGATGAAAGATCCCTTGGGGTTGGGATACATTTCCCCAGTTTTATTTCAAGAGTTAATCGATGAAACTCTTTGAAAATGAATGGCGTGGGATCAAGCAGTTTTTGAAATGAAATGAAATCCATGTGCAAATATCTGCAGGTGTGGCACTGGTGGCCAAAGCCAAAGGGAGTGGAGGTATCAAGATATTTGCCCCTAAAATTATCCTCCCCATACTGCCACGAGTCCCACCTCGGTTTGCACATGGATGGGGGCCCCTCAATTACTGGACTCATGCCCCACTTGATCTATTTCGTAAGATGTTGTCTTTTATCGATAAATAAAAAGTTTAACAGTTTAAAAGCTCTTTCTTCGTCGAGACTCTCGGGAGAATTGGGACAACGAGTGGGCAAATTAAATCAGAGTGGCAAAGAAACACGGAAAAATTTGGAGTTGTTGGTTGTTCAGCTCTTAACAGCAAAAATGACCTTTCTTATGAACTCCCAAGATTGCACACACCCTTTAAATTCTAATGTTTGTAGAATTTATTTTCTGGGCAATCCATATTTTCCCCATGACTTCCGGCCCTCTCATGATTTTTTATTAATGAATTTCAGGAAGAAAAAAACGGGCGATTCGGTTCCCAGAAGATGAAACGAGCCAAAGCCAAAGCCAATCTCAGCAGTCAAGTAGCTACAACAGTAACAGCCAAAACCAAAAGAGCCACCAAGTCTCCAATCAACAAGGTCATTCCCATAATGTCCACACATCAGACTACTTTCAAAACCTGAACGTGGGATCTCTTGGGCTTAGTCAGTCGGACATGGAGCAAGTTCGTCGCCTTCCTGACAACCTCAAATACGAGTACGGTCAAGAAATGCAGGAGTTAGAAGCCGCAGCTTCGGAGCCTAAAGAAGAGGAAATTCGAGACTACTTGGAAATGGCTTCAGAATTGGATTCCAGCTCTTGCATCCCCAAAAGCATTTGCGAGATCATGGCACGAGGAAATAGAACGGCCAACCAGTTTGAGAGGGAGATATTGGATTATTACAAGTAAGTGAGGATGTGTGGGTGTGAGCTTATAGTGTTTTTAGCATCTTGAAAAGTTTGCTTAGTAATAAGTACATAAGGCTGGCTCATCAATTCTGCTTATTTCCACTTTATTTAATGGAAAATTATGGACCAAGTTGATTTTACCAACGGCAAAGGTTTGATCAAGATAAAGTCAAACATGAATATTAATTGGCCCGACTCATTCAAAAGAATTAGATGGAAGGGGAAGATGTGAGAGGAAATGATTTCTTATAATTGTCCTCAGAGACCAAAAACCTATTCCAAGCAGCTACGAATGGCCCGTTCATCAAGTCTGTGAGTTTTGGAATTCAGTGACCAATTTAAAAAAAAACACCAAGGCCGACCCCCACGGGTCAATACTTTGACAAAAACGTCAAAGAAAGTCACTGACCATTTATATTGCAATCAGATACCTGCATGTAAAATCTTGGAGCTATGGGTGTATTTTTATAAATCCCCCTATGATTGACCGACACGGGTAATTCCTTTCATGCGATTTGAAAAAATATATGATAGTACCTTATATTTTGCA
>JAQFYM010006218.1:0-12030 GCA_034694785.1 Agrenia bidenticulata
CTAGTCCTTACGTATTTCTTTTACAGTTTCTTTTGCATAAATATTATATCGTATGTCAATGGAAAAAAGAAAACACAGCATTAATGATAGGGATAAAAAAGGTAGCAGAAAACAAGTCAGAAAAATGCCATGTTGTATCAGCGTAATAGAATAGGAATCAAGATCAATGTATATAAAGATACCATAGAAAAACTTGAGTCTAGTAAATAAATCATATAAAGACACCAAAATGTAGTTGTTTATCTTTCTATTGGGTTTGGTCATAGTTATACATTATTGATACTAGAATTAAAAGGCTTCCCTATTTTTGAAATAAAGGGGAAATATTGGAAGTTTACTAAGTACTATTAAAAGTTTTTAAAATACATAAAAGCTGTGAAAAAAGGTATATTATGCATATCACAACTTTTTTTGGATTGCCTGTTAATTAAAAAATCATTTATAAGAACTCCTGCAATTGGATACCCTATAAAAAGTTTGACTACCACTCTAGCTTTATAAAAATAGAGCAAAGAAAAATCAAGTAAAAATAATAATTTGAAACGACGCAATAATTTATAGTCATATTTTTAATGTGAAAGTATAAAAGCTGAAAAATTATCTTAAAACAGTAATTATAGTAAAACTTACGTCTTTAAAGTACATTCTGTATTGCTCTGTATATAATTCCCGTTTTACAATATATTTTTATCCGGCAACAATAATCATATACTATGACATATTAATAGACAATAAACTAGTTTAAAATATTTTTAAATCATCCATAATTTCCTACGTTCAAAGATTTCTTCAAAACACCAGTAATACTTCCGGAAAGTTTCCGTGATGTTATAAATCTTCAGAACCTTACTTGGAGCAATATTCATGTTTTTGTTGCTCGGAATCCTATGTGAAAGTTTTGAACACACGCTGAAATATACTACTATAAAACATACCTAAAAATCTTTTGTTAAAGATACAAAAAAAAGATCTTCAGAATGCGCTGCTTAAGTCTTTAAATATATGAAAATAAAGAAAAAAGCCACCGGAAGATAAAATAAATTTTTCTTTCAATCAACGAGTTTAGATGACCATATATGCAATACTATATTTGACAACGCGCAAGAATAAATAGACTCTGATATTTTATTAAATTGTGGCAGAACAAGCATTTTTTTGCGCAAAGTATCTTGGCTGTCGTTTAATTGATCGGGTTATTTTTATTTTTATTTGCAATCAGATAAAAATAGCATAATAAATTGTTTAATTGTACGGGACAAAAAATCGACAAATATAAATTGATGTTAATTCAGATACAGTGGTTTCTTTTGATTAAATTGATCGTAAAAGAAATAGTTATTTTTATAAAGTCAGATTCAGTAGTTTCTTCTAAATTTTTAGTGTGTGAAAAAAGAAATAGTTTTTTGAATCCAGATTCGCCCATAATTTCTTTTTTTAAATTTTTTTGTAAACTTGCAATTTCAGAAATTCTTGTTAAAAAATCTCTGCAAAAAAAAGACTCCCCGTAAATTACGCAGCTTTGTTTTTGTAAGGGGCCCGCCCCCTCCCGTTGGTTACGCCACTGCAACAATTTTTTCTATACTGACTTTTTATTCTTGTAAAAATAGCAGTGGATTTTATAAAATACCAGTATAAAAGATTTTTAGATTTTTAAAATTAACAGCGACATTAGGGCTTTGTACAATTTTTTTTAATACAAATTTATGTAAAAAAGAGTATTACAAAAATGCTTAAATTATTGTTTTATAGCTATTTACAGTAATATAGAGGTTCTGAAAAGTCATCTAAACATCATTGATTGTAATAAAAAGTAAAATAAAAATAAAAATTAGTTTATACGTTTTATTTTACAGTATCATTGTATAAATTACATTTATTTTACAATTTTGTTATGTTCTATTTTCAGAATTTTTTTATAATTATATGAATTACATTTAAATTGTAAAGAACCGGCTATGATTACTTTTATGCTTTTTTATTCGCATTACGTAATTTTAAACCAAACTTTTGCAAGAAATATTTTTTGTTATTAACAAGTCAACTTGTTAATAGTCACATACCTTTATAAGTGTGAATAACTTATATGAAATAAAACTTAAGACAAAACCATATTTTTATTGCTAATTACCGGACATATATGTAAAAAACTATTTTCAAAGACACAGTTAGTAGTCTAACTCGCTCTTTTTCTGCTTATAGTTTCGTGTTCATTGCAATGAACACTTTAAATAAAAAGGACAAAACATTACAGAAAAAGATACTAGAAATTTGGACAAACACTAGTCGGGTGTATTCCTATAGATCTGCCAAAAAATTCCATATGACTTTATGACCATTTCTGATGCATATAAATGATCACGAAAAATTAAAAATATAAAAAATCTAGGTTAAAATCCATTTATTATGAAAAATAAAAAATCCGAATTTATAATAGTATCTTTAGCCTAAGCATATTGTTTTTTTCAGCTTTAAACGTGTGTTAAAAATTTAATAATAAAAACGTGGCACAAGATTCTGTAACTCCTGGAAGAATATAGAAAAAAGTTGTGTCTTTCACTTCGCTATGACGTCTATAGACGTCATGGTAAAATCAATAATTGCCAATTATATGCCTCAAATCGACTTGAAAACCTTTGCCCTATATAATTAAATAAATTTAACGTTTTTATGTTTTAATTTTACTTTTTAACTTTTTCGACATGGCGTTCTAATCTTTTTTTTTTCCAAAAAAAGTCAAAATTTCTAAAATTTTAAAAAAATTAATGGATCCGAAAAATAATACAGAAAAAAGTATATAAAACACTTTTATCTTCATGACGTCTATAGAAGTCATTTTCCGGCCAGGAGTTAACTAAAAAATGCTTAATGCATAATAAAAAAAATGAGTTACTTACAGCCAGCATTTGACGACTTATGGATTATTTGTATTAATAAAAGGAAAACTCAGAAAAACTTAAATTTAAGTTTTTTTTAATAATTCGAAGCCTTATTTGTTAATTATAAATAACAAGAATCTTATAAATCTTAAATATGGTAAAAAGAAGTATTTAGATTTTACTTTGCGCTATTTGCTGCAACGTGTAAAAGGGAAACATTTTAGAGGCAATAAACATTGTAAAAAAGTGTATGAGTATTAGACCTTGGGCGTGTAAAAATAAATATTTAATATTTTGTTTTTGTAGAAATTACAGAATACGATTATCCAAATAAAAATGCAAATATGAATTGCGACTTAAAATGCGATCCAGGCACTAGCTAGACTCTTTTCTAATATTTAGAATATATTCGTACATTTTTGAACCTTGTTTACATGGTAAAAGAGAATATAAAAGCAGTTTTTAAACAATATTTTAAAAACCTGAAAAAATACAGCACTTTTGTTTAATATTTATTTGCTTCCTTAGAATTACTATTGCGTTTGCAAAACAGCGTTTTAACTAATAGATATTTCTACTTTATTGTTTCATCCTTCTATGTTTTTTTATAGATACACCAACAAAAATAAAAGGTTGCAAAAAGTGTTACCCCCCAAAATATAAAAGAAAAACTACAAAAAAACTAATTGGCTGTATTAGTTCGCGTGCAAAGTAGTCAAATATATAAGGAATATATAACTTATATCAAAACCACTTATAGTCTATTAACTTCTTAAGTAATATTTTTTTAGGATTAAAACCATAATGAATATACCTATAATACAAAATTTTTGTTTGCAATATACAACGTGCATACAGAGTTGAAATTCAAAAAAAGATGGTTTTACATCGTAAATGATAAATTCCTCTTTTACTTAATACTCATCATAATTTAGTAATCATTGTTATTTCGTATAAAAATTTTGTTAATTTCATAAACAATGTAAAATTATTATTTCTGTATTATTCAAATAATACAAACTATTTATGGTTTTTTTTTCTGAGTTTTATGTTTTGCTTGTAAGCTTGAACATTCGGGTTTTTTTAAAAAAGTATCAGGTTTTATTACTGCTAACTACCACTATGGGCTGTCTAGTTTGCGGCACAAATAAGACTACAATTTTACAGCAGGCAAGATTATAAAATTTTGGTATGATTGTCCACAAATCCACGCACTTTTAATTCGCGCAAAAGTTATTTGTAAATTTAAAATATTTGCCTATTTCATTTTTAATGTTTTTTTTTGTAATATATGTCACAAGTGTATATATGCAAAACGCTTTTTTGACTATTTTTAAGATTTTATTTTTATTTTTATTTTTAATTATATTGGATATTTTTAACCAAAATTTTTTATTTTTGTCTCTATTTCTAATACAAAATCGAAAAGCGGAAAAATTGTTATATTTTATCATTTTATTTTTTATATTTGAAAGACAAAAAAACATGAAATAAATAAAACAAAAATAGTTTTTGTAATATATATGTAGAAGGTAATATGATATTTTTAGTTATATGTATTTCGCAGAACAATTCTTTAGTTTTTGGCCCCAGAATATATATATATATCTAAGTTCTAATGCAAAAAATGCTTATTAAAGTATAAATTACCAAGAATTACACTTTACCGTCAGCATATAAACCTGCTTTTTGACATCTATAGCTATTTTATGCACATATGCGCAGAAAACAAATGGATTGCGTTGCATATAGCTATGAAAAGACAAAAAAACTTGTAAAATTAACATAATTTTGCAACAGGTAAAACTTTTTTGGGTATAATCTAGAGGCGTGCCCAGTAATTTGTTTAGCAAAGAGGAAAACAGTACATGCATGAAAAACAGACTTACACTATAATTTATGCTGTTTTAGACAGCATTATTTGTTAAAAAATTGTTTACAAAAATTTTTTATTTGGATTGTAAAAACTATAAAAAAATATTTGCACAAAAAAGAACCCCTTTTAAATTTTGCGTCAAAGCTGATTCAGTACCGGGGGTGGTCCCCCAACCCTTTCCGATATCGGGATAGCCACTGGTGTAATCTAAGGCAAAAAATGTAATTTACGTACATCTAAAAAACACTAAAGCCATAAAATTATTCCTTTTAGAATGTTTGTCGACTAAAAAAAACAATTGTGATGCAGCTAAAAAACATTGCATTTTCAAATCCTAGTAAAAGTCAAAATAAAAATAACCGACTTATTTTTTTGCATCTTAAATAGTTTATCTCTACTTTAAGAAACATTTATTATACAACTGAAGTAAAAAAAACCCTTTGTATGTAGAACATGTTTGTTTTACAATCTTTTGTCAAAAGAAATCTTCTCAAGTGTTTTGTACAAAAAAATGTTTGTATGTAAAAATTAGTTACTAGCCATATTTTTATTATATATATTTCTTTAAATGCAATGCAATTCAATGTTATATTTTATATGTTCTGTTATTAAATTTTAAAGTTTTTTGTATATAATGCTTTAAAGTATTTACAAGACTTTTTTTGGAAATGTAAAATAATATTAAAATATTAAAAAAAAAAGAAAGTTGTAATTTTTTCCCTGGTCAGTTGGCATAAAATATAACTGTAAATTTGCGCGCGAGAAACAAGCAGGAGCCGACGACTGGTTTTCCAAGACATTTGTGAAAAAAAAAATTGTTTTTTACTGCGTGGCCTTATATAGTAAGTTGATTTTTTACAAATAATTGTATATTTTTGTAACAAAAATAGAAGCAGAACAGCTGGAAATAATGACCAATATAGTGTCAATATTTTTTTGTTCTAAATTTACTTGTTTTACAAATTAAACTATTTTTTGCTGTAGGTGTACAATGTGCTATTACGGATGGTTTAAAAAAACTCAATTGTATGTCTTAAAGGGCAATATCTTTTTTTTCTTTTTTTGCTTTGACCAAAACAATCGGATTTTTTTATTTAGCCAGTAGTAAAAATTCTTGTATGTGCTTAATCACTCTTTTTATGCCAAAAAACCGTCAGTGTACCCAAAATTTTACGGAAATTACATCTTAATTTATCATGTCTATTAAATTAATCAGTTTTACATTTTACAGGTATGTTAAAGCAAGAAGTAAAGTAATATGCAATTAAAAATATGTAAAATTAGCTAATGACATATATTGATGCAGTTGCGATATACGAACAGCAGTAAGATTTTTATAAAGAACACAAAAACATATTTGTATGTGATAAAACAAATGGATCAACTAATAAAAAAATAGTATAAAAATACTACGATAGTCTTTATGTGGTGTTCTAGATTATCTTCTAGAAATATACCTATAAGTGTATCAAAATTAGAGTCTTCCAAATTCCTGTCATTACTATAGCCCAGGGCTTCTTAGTTATATGTTTTTTATTAACATATATCTAATATTAAGACAGTTTATAACACAAAGAATGCAGAATTACTCGCGGTGGTTTATTTTTTGTTTTTTACTTGATTACCGTAGTTAAAACATACAATACATCAATAAAGCGTGACATAGTTGTGCGGAAAGTATATTTTTTTGTTAAAAATCATCAGTGTTTTGTTTGTGCCTTTTTTTGATAACAGCAATAAAACAAACAAACTTTTTTGATATAGTCGTGTTTCGCTATGGTCCGTTGTGTACGTAAGGTTATATATAAAAAATATTCCTAAATATTGGTGATATAAAAAAAACCTTTTTGTTGCACATTTGTTTGCAAATTATTCGATAGAAGTTTCTTTTTAAGTAAAATATTTATGTTCTATTTTTTTTATTCTATTTATATTTTAATATTTTGATTTATAGTATTTTTATACGGTTTAAAATATTCCCGTACAGTATATGTGTTTCAGTATCGTACCCAGGAATTTCGTCGCCTAGGGCTTGTCGTTGTTTACGCAAAAAACATAGGTTTACACCACGATTTATGGCGGTAAATATCAGTTTGTTTTTTTTTATGAAATTTTAAGTTTGAAAAATTGTAATTTCAAAGTTTTTAACTAATTAAAATATCTGCCCGAGAACCCTCCATTCCTTAAATTTAGAGGCAACTTTTGTCGTCGCAGGGCATTGCCCCTCTGGGTACGCCACTGATGTATAAACTAGTTTTATTCTTATATTTTTTCGTTTGATGTCTTTTATTTTATTTTATTTTTACTTGTTTTTTGGCTGAGGCATATGTTGTCTTTTAATGCTTTGTTACATCGCCAGAGGTTAAAGCAGTTAAAAAAAGAAAAATATCAAAAATACAAGAATAACTAGTTAAAAAAGTTTTTGGCTTTATTCATTATTGAAATCTACTACAAAATCAATTAAAATATCTTTTTTTGCTTTTTAGTTGTTGTTTTTGTTATTGTTTGTGTTTGTTTGCTTGTTAAAAAAAAGATAATATATTTTGTATTGCAACAAACGACACTATAAAATATAAATGCCGATGTTTAAGTTTTTTTTTAACAAACGTAACTAACGCTTTTGTTTTCAAAAATATCCGTATTAACTGGTTATTTGCAATCAGCCTTAAAATTTTTTAACAAATGAAACATGTATCGCAAATATTTAGACTAAAAAATTTACTAATATTTTTTTTTTCCGAGATATAACCCTCTACAACATTTATGTGATCTTTTGGTTTCATCGTACACTGAAAAAAATTATAAAATACCTTGAAAAGTCTAGTATAAACTGCTACATTACTACAAAAAAAGATAAATTAATTTGCAACAATCTTAGTATAGTTAATATTTACGTAAAATGTGTCGTATATTTGACTTTACAAAACAATAGTTTGATTTTATACAGAAAATGTTAAATGCAAATACAAAGCGTGTTTGATTTACGTTTTATAATCGCGGATTCCATTTATATATACAAACTAAAAACAAGGGCTGGTGCCAATTTCAGCAGGTTACCATTTTGTACCAGCCGTTGTTTTTAGTGGTCAAAACACTCTTACCTGCACTCTAACTCATACTCTACTATTACCACGTACCATCACTATGAATTTGTCTCTAAAATTATTCCTAACCTAACTGTATCCTCGACCATAATTGTGGCTAGTTTAGCCGTTTTACACATACCTGTACCCTGATGACAAAACAAAACAACAAAAAATAACATATCGTCAAGGTGAGCTCTTTTATTTATTTGTAAATCATATTGATAAAATTTATATGCGGCAAAAAAATTAAACCTTTTTTTCTAGCTGCATCCATTGTTTATCCGCTTTTTTTTCTGTCTTTTTGGCACAGCCATTTTGCACCAGCCTCATATCATAAAGAAATACAGAAAATCACTCCATAAATATAAGTTACTTTTTTTAGGTGTACAAAATTTTTTGTTATTCTTTTACTTATAGATGTTTATACACGTTTTTCTTTTTTTTTTCAATGCAGTAATTGCGTTTTGCAAACGAGTCAACTCATCGCTTGGAAACTCGACGCTTTTTTACACATCAACTCGCTCGGAACTCAGGATAAACTGTTAAACTTAAAAACTCGCGAGTTTATAGTTGCGAGTTTTTATTGTATTTTGTACTTATATAGTTTTCGAAAAAAAAATATTGTTTAATAAATAATATTATCAAAAAGATACGACAAACATTCATTTTTTTATACAAGTAGAAAATACGTAAATTTAAATTCCTACCACAGATCAAAATATAACCATCGTGTTAAAAAAACCCTTTAGAAACTATTGTTTTTTATTTTACAACTGTTTTTTTGTTGTGATTTTTTTTATTATGAACATTTATTGCGAAAATATATACAAGATTGTATTGACCATGTTTAAAACAAACCTTAAGGTAATCTATTTTACTAGAAACTCAACTCGAGCCTCATTCTTTTTAAATTATACAGTTCGAACTCTAAAACTCAAAACTTGTATTCTATAAACCCTAAAAGTAATATTTGTCAAAAAAAATAAAATTAGATTTTAAATGTCAAGATCTAATGTATTTAACGCTAAAACTATTTAATGAAACTGCTTTTTTAATAAAAAAATCAAACAATAATTTAATAAAAAAATTTTTTATGTTTTTTTGTAGCGCAAGATGCCAAGTGTTTATTTCAAATGTATACTGTGTAATTTATAGTTACAATTTCAGTTAAGTTTGTGTTTGAATTTTTTTTTATGACAAAACGGGTACCTGTTATATGTTGAGTATGTTTATAAAACCGCCATTTTTTTAATTTTGCCATATTATTTGTTTTCATGGTAGATTATTCCATAACTTCATGCACATATCATATTAGAAGATAAAAAATTGGAGTAAAAGAAGTAGAAGCTACATGAACACAAGTGTTTTTTAAATTATATAATAATTATTTCAGGATTTTTTAACGCATTGTTTATTCTCTATGTTAAAGCTTGCTTTAGTGGTTCCTATACATAGCATTAACAACCATTGATAATCCTAGACCAGGGTTTTCACGTGTATGAAATTTATTACCACCCTTAAATATAAAGAATTGAAAATTAACCAATGAAAATAAAAAGAAACCAAATATGTGTTGTGTATCGGGGCGGATTTACATTTTAGAGGGCCCGTGGGCGCTTTTATTTAAAATCTCATTTAGCGTTATCGATCATGAGTCTCGATTTCTCGATTCTTGAGACTCGAAGCAAAAAAATAGTCAAAATATAGACGAAATTTCTCGAGATTTTTATACATTTTTTTTGATAATATTTATATATAATTTTTTTGTGTAGAGAACATAAAAAAGATAGAAAAAAAATATCTTTTAGATAAAAATCAGCGTATTTGTTAGATAAGGTTTTTTTCTGCTTAACCCAGTTGATATACGGTTAATTACATAAAAAAACGGGTTTTACTACTTAAATGGCAAAAAATCATATAAAAGCATTTATAAGCATAATAAAGCTGAAGAAGCCATAAAAGTAACAGGGACTACATTTTTTTATCTGATCGTTTTTTTAACCCAGGATTGATCATAACATGAACAAAAACAATATTGTTTAAATATTAGCATACGAAAAATACGTTTCTATGCATTGATAAGCATGGGTTTTTTTAATGTATTTGAAACGCTTTTTAATAACTGTTTTATTCTAGTTTCTTATTGATGCAATCGTAATCTTAAAATAATACGAAAAAATGCATTTGTTCTAAATCCACATTATTTAAATTCAATTTTTGTGTAAAAACTACAAAACTTCAAATACGTTGTATTAGTAAACAGCAGGCGTGTTCTGTATAAAATTTAGAACAACTACTATTTTTCTTTATCCATTTAAATAATACCCCCAAATTAAACATATTGAAGCTAGCATTACGAAGGTTACTATTTTTAAACTTTCGAACGGGTATTTTTTGTGCATAATATTGTTTAAAATACTTTTTGGTCATTGGTACAGCATCGTTGTATTTGTATTTACTGTAATTAATGGCGGATATATTTTTTTTGCCGGAATATTTGTTTCTAGAATTTACTTGTATCTTGTTATAAACATCCAATTGACTCTACGTATCTGGTATTTTTTTTAGAAATGCTTTAAATTATTTAAGTATGAAAAATATTAAAGAATATATATAATTTATTTTAATATTTTTTTGGATATAAAAATTAAAAATTTTTTTTATATAATTTTACAACAAAATGTAGATTTCTGCAGCAAAAACATCAATTTTAAAACATGGCCTCTCAAATCTTGAGATCTCGCTGCTCGAGAGTCTCGCATAACATGACCCGGTTTTTTGACCAAAAAATTTATCCGCCACTCTCGAGATTCTCGAGATCTCGAAATCGATAACCCGTCTTTCATTGTATTTTTTATAATTTGTATTGTGGCAGGCAGTGATAAACTCTTTTTGGGAATTGTATAAACTGCTGCTATCTAAATTTGCTATAAAAGCTTTTTTTTAATTAGCGATAAAATATTATATTTTAGTGTATAATCATTTTTTTTACATGTTAAAAAAAATATATAAAAACTCATAGCATGCGATGACTGGGTAGGCAGTGCGCAGTAAAAAACAGGTTGATAAGTATTTTGGCGTAAAATGAATTGTAAAGATTATTTATAAAATTGGTCAAATTATATAAATTTTGCTTAATTACAAAATTTACACGTAACAAAATTTCCAACAAATTAGTTGGAAAGTTTTGTTTTATGTGCTGTACAAAATTAAAACTTAAATATAACATACAAATGCTTTTATAAAATTTTTTCTATTTAATCATCTGACGACCCCCCCTCATAATACAATGTTGAAAAAAAAACTTCCTTGCCACAATTTCTTCTTACAAAAAGTAAAATAGATAACAAATACATTACATACCTTTTTAATAGGGCATTAGGTACCATAAAACATATTAAACAAGCTTTAAGAAAAGCAGTGAACACGTTTCCTCAGGAATAGATTTGAAAAAAGGCTTCATGCACGTCATATGTCAATATCAAATCCTGATTTGTCTTAATATTACGTGTTTCTAGAAAAGAGAAAAATTTGGCGAAAAAATTTCCAGTTCGCAATTTTTATACGCTCTAATAATGCAAAAATATTTGGAATAGTTGTAAATAGTTCATAAAAGCACTACCTGTACTTAAAATCTTTATCACGAAGCGCATCTAAATCTGTCACAAAGAACTGCTTTTTACTTTCGTTTTATAATATTTTTACAAAACAAAAGCTAACACATGCAGTTTTTTATAGACAGTGAACATTCATATGTGTGTATAAATTTTGCATGTCTAGGCATAGTGGCTAATTTATAAAACGATGTATAAAGGTAGTGATAAAAGAATAATTGAGAATACGTTTTATTAACTAATTATAGTCTATATTAAGTATAATAAAAACTAATAGTTTTATAGCTGCACTAACATTAAAAAAATCGGCCCATCATATAACATTGCAAGTTAGTAAATTTCATTTTGCGTAATTTAATAGTACTAAAAAAACACAAAAAAAAACCTGTATAGAAATTCTTTGCTTTTTATTATTATTAATTTTTTTTTGAACAAGCCTTTTTATATTTTATTGCAAAAACATATGTGTGTTTTCTTGTTTTTTTGTATGCAAAAAACTAACGCACATAAAAATAATTTTTCTGTTCCCAGTTCCCACCTCGAAAATTCGTCTTGGTTGTGTGGTAAGGAGCATAAAC
>JAQFYM010006219.1:0-12030 GCA_034694785.1 Agrenia bidenticulata
TACAGTAAAATTTTCGTTTGCTGTAAAATTTTTGGCTTTAAAAATTACCGCAATTAAATATATGAAAACGAATATTCAAACATACAAAGAACACTATGCATTATTGCTGCATCTTTTTTTTATTCGTATTTATTTGTAACAAAAAAAAAAAAATTGGTGTTTTTTTGCAAAAAAAATTAAAAAAGAATGATAATTTTTAGCTATATTTTTAGTCTGCGTACTTTTTTATTAGATTTTTTGCCGCCTGTTCGTTTTTTTTGTAGATTTTTGTTTTTTAGGGTTTTTTGCATTGGTGTTTGATATAAAAAATAGAGTATAAAAAAATTATTGTGTTTTTATTTACATAATTTTTATTTTTTTTTCGAATTTTTAATACTGTCGCTTTTATTGACTTTGCGAAAAATTTACTGTAGATTAAAAATTTTACAAATACGTAAATTTTACAGAACACCAAGGCTAAATAAGCCCCCGACGTAACTTTATACCCACCAAAAATACAAATTATAGCCTTTTTGTAGACGTTATGCAAAGTCTGTATAACAACAGTAGAAAAAATATTAAGAAATCTAAAGTAGAACAAAAAAGGGTACAACTTTTAGAAGTGAGGAATAATGGCAACAGAAAAAAACCATAATTATACAGTGAGATACAGTAATAATGATTTACGAACCATTGACTTTGTGAGAATGGGTTATTGGCTAAAAGATGGTTTTATGGTTTACGGATTAATAAATCATCTGGCAGATAAATCCTTTGTATTGACAAGCAGCCTCTAAATAAAAAATAGTAGTGAAAAATGTAAACATAGGTATTGGAAATAAATTTTAAAGATAAAAGAAGAGTGGCGCATAATATGCATTTAATAATACCAGATTGACCATACGGGTTAATAATATAAACCAATGCTTCCTTCATTCGTTAATGTGCTGTATTTTTTTAGTGTGATAAAGATACTAAAATACAGGTAATACAATATGAAAAAAAAACTAACACCGACAGAGTCAAACTGTAAAACGACAAAAAAAGCAGCCTCGCGTGGTTTTGGAGTAAAAAACCTTGTATTTTAA
Source organism: Agrenia bidenticulata (assembly GCA_034694785.1). Classification (NCBI taxonomy): domain Eukaryota; kingdom Metazoa; phylum Arthropoda; class Collembola; order Entomobryomorpha; family Isotomidae; genus Agrenia; species Agrenia bidenticulata. The sequence continues at coordinate 1,068 of JAQFYM010006219.1, forward strand.
CTATAAGTATAATTTGTAACGGAAACAGCCTCGGAAGCTTTAAAGAAAGCTAAACGACACCTTATTACATACATTTTTGCTATTTTACTTATTTAAAACGAAAACAAAAATACGATTTTGTCGTTATTACTACTAAACAAAACAAAATATAAGTGGTTAATCATATAAGTAAAGAAAAAAAACTTAGATTGTTGTATATGATGAAAGATCAAAAAAAGAGAGCGAAAAAACAGAAAAAGTACAAACTAAACAGAAACAAGGAAGACATGGAAATACAATTTCGCACATAACACAAAAAAATAAAGGACTTTAACGAATCGAAAAACCGAAAAAAAAAACTATTTTATGCAAACACACGTGCAACTTTTGCAATGATCTAGTGAATGTGATTTTACATTTACAGCCACATTTTTATAGGCCGGGCTCTAAAACAAAATCCAGGAGGCTACTGAAAGAATGTGAAACATGTGAAAATCACCTAAGACAACGGCGATACAAAAAGGGTTTTTATATTCGTGCATTGCATAAATATATGTAAAAAAACAAATAACCTTATTGATTTATTAAGTAAAAAGGAGTTGAAATCTGTAGAATGAATTATTATACTTATTACCGGTTTACAACCTTGTTGGCCGGGGTTGTACATCACAAATAGCTTTAAACGATCCCCGGGCCGTAGAAAACATCGGCATAGAGTCAGAATGCTATACAGCTTATATTTTGTGTATATTATGAAGATTCCCTCTGATAATAAAAATAAAAAAATGCAGTCCAAACTGGGCTCAACATGAAACCAAAGAATTTAACTGTCCAGGAAAAAAATTATTGTAACTTAACACTCTAAACTACAGAAAAAGAATTCTGGTACCGAGGCTACTGCGTTTTTGTTCAAATGATAGTAAAAGAGCAAGTAATTTATTATGTTTTTATACAATGTCACAGTCATCAATTCGTATAAGGCATACGTGTTTTGCTAGTATTTAGCATAATATTTATAAGCTATGTTTACATTTCTTCAATGTCTTGGTTGTAGACACAATACACTTTTTGTAAAATTTCTAGTATCTTTTTTTTTATGATCCGCTTTTTAATTTGATCGGTAACTGAAAAAGTACTAATATGCATTTTTTATGCTTCTTTAACATGAAAATACCTGATAGCAAAGCTTTTTTTTTGTGGGGGGGGCTGTGCACCCAGTAGGATTTTAAAAAATCGCAATTTAAAGAAAAGATTTTTGTAGAACTAAGCTATGTCGGAATCGAAAACATATATTTTTATTTTTTATTTATGTATTTTATACAAAATTCTGTATATTTTTTAAAAATTGAAAAAATAAACAATAAAAAAATTTTCAAATGCAAAAGGCACTAGGAAACACGAGGATCATTGGTGTATTAACAACAAATACTATAAAAACAGGATATTCAAGAAGCAGAATTGCAAATTCTGGGTTTTTACTGCTATAAACTAAGACATACCGGTCAGATTAAATCAATGTTTTAGGTAGAAATAAAAATAGCAAGAGTCACGAACGTCCTAACGCATTTTTTGTGCAATAAAAAGCGGATTTTTTTTTATTTTGAAACGTGACAACTATGAGTCAATAGAAAGGTATTTTTTTTCCTAAAAAACCTGATATTCATTTTTTTGTTTTTCTAAAGATGCAAAAATATACGACAAAAACATTTAAAACCACTATAGATGTTAAAGTTTACGTTTTACTTTCGTTAATGGCTAATGCTGAATCTTATTTTTTGACAGGATAAGGCCTTCCCGGTTTTGCCGGTCGCAACCAGCTAATAACAATGAGTTTAACTGCAAAAAAAAAAGATAGTTGCCCTGGCTTTTTTAGTGTAAATGATTTATGAATAGTAGATTGACTAGGACAAAAAACAAATTAAATCTAAAGAAAAAACATAAAAAGGCAGAAGGAGTTTTTATTTTTCGTTTTCGGTATAATTTATGGCAAAGTAATAATTCGGTCAATAAATTAAATGTAATAGATATTTTTTTTTGAAAAAAAAAATCTTATTGCAGTAATTTCTATTTTTACGTTTTAGCAGTTTTTATCTGTTATAAAAAAACTTATCAATAAAATTATAAATCTATTCTTATCTTTGTAAAACGACTATAATTTTAGAATTAAGATAAGAAGCAATGTATTTCTATATAAAAATTGATCAAAATAAAACATCTCTAAAAATAGAATCTGTTTGAGGTACTTGTGACAGTAATTTGTCATCTTATTCTATTCTATTGTTTTTTTTTGTTTTTTTGTATTATTTATAAACCCATTTTTGGCATATTCATCATATCGAAATCTTTTATTTTTAAAAAAATTGAAACGACCTAAAAAAGTGTAGCCAGGGCTATCGCATGGGCTTTTTGTCTTTCCAAGACTATGTATGCAAACGCATTTACTATCAAAATACATATGTTTGGGACATTTTATATTTATTAACTCTTAAAACGGTATATGTTTTTAATCTTCGAAAAAAATATGAACTACAAAAATCGGGATGCGTGCCGTATTTAGCAACTTATAAAAATTATCTTTTTGAATTATGGAAACAATTATATTATTGGACCACAAAATAATACTTTGAAATAAGAGCAATTTTAGAATACATGTTTTATATTAAATAACAAACACTACTTTAGGTTTTTTTAAAATAATGAACATATTTGTGTACAAATAAAGCGGCTTGCAATACGTGGTCTATTAAAAAAATTTATCTACTCATCTAAAGGCCCCTATTTTATGAGTATACAAAAAAACAAAAACATAGACTACCTCTTGTCAAACAAAAAATATTACTGTACTTTAGGGCCCCCCTATGATTTTTTTACAAAAAAGGCCTACCTGTACGCATGTCCAAAAAAACTAATATACAATTAACACGGCTTATACATAAGTAGTTGATTTTAATATTTCTTGTTAATATAAAATGCAGATAGATTATCATACATACAATGCGGCAGAGTAAAAAAATTAGAACCACTGTAAAATTTGACCACATATTATCTTCTAAGTTATGTGTTTTTTATTGTAGTTTTTTCAGATTAGATGTAAATTACAGTAAATTAGTAAACTCCTAGGCAAAATAATTTTTGGGTGATTTTATCCCGAAAACCGGCAGCTGAAATTTTTTTTAGTTGCTGTTCACTCTTCAAAAGCCTAAACATGACGGACCGGTCCCTGTTTTTTGGACATTTTTTTTCAACGTAAACTGCATCCTGTTCTCATCATATTCAACATGCAAAATCCCGAAAGTATTTTTTTGTATTGGAAAAAAAATTAAAAAAGAAAAAACGGGGTTATTTCTTTGTGTTAAAAAATAAATGGCTTATGTATAATACTTATTGTATTTTTTTTTACATATATAACAGTTTATGGTCGATAAACTTAGGTATAGTAAATGCAAAAGCGCAATACGTAAGATAAATGATAAGGTCACGATGGCTTTTTTTTTGTACTTTTGTTTTTTTTTTTGTAGCCTTTACGTCTCTATTAAACAAAAACCTGCACAAAAATATAGAAATTTTATTATAAGAAATTAAAGGAATTAGCTTCTGAATTGATAGGTATGTACTAACATAGTGTCAAAAATAAAAAATCTAATGGTATTAAAAGGATCTCGTTTTGCAGTACAAAGTCAGTATTAAAGCATTGATATTGTGCTTGAATTTACTTTCAACTTGTTTTAAAATTGTTTACATAACAACGTAATACATAACGTAGTTTTCTTATGAGCTTTATAGCCTGCTGAATATATCTCTAGCATGAAAAAATTTTAACTGTAAAAATCATAGTGATTACATATTATATCACTACAAATTTAGAGAAATAAGCAAAAAAAAGATTAAAACTGCGAAAACGAATCGTGCAACACAAGTTTTATTTAAACAGTCAAGATTTTTCACGTATAGAGTAATTCGATGTAAAAAAAGATAATTCAGATGAATTTACTCTTAGTGGTACATAAGTTTAAAATAATTTAAAAAACCGTTATGGAATAAAACGGTTTTCTATTTTTGTTTTGTAGTTTTGTATTTATTTTGCATTTTTAAGAATGCCCCAAGTTTGCTTAATTACAGAGTTGTGTTTAAAAGACACGATAATATAGGTTTGATATGTTTTTATAAAAGTTTTGTTTTACTTTTGCGCTACAAAGGAGTTGATCGTACAGGCTTTTAGCCAGCTGTTTCTATAGGACGCAATGTATAATAAAGACCATGTTTGCTATTTTAAAAATTAACGTTACCGTTTATACTATTTAAGTACTTTAATTACCCTCTGAACGAATAGTACTACGTGATAATCCAGTACGATACAATCAACATATATATACAAAGAGACAATACGAACGTTACACAATTTATAGGATACTCTATAACCATTAATCACCTGTTTCAATTGTGCTGCTGTTATTTACACAATTTTATATTTGCACTGGCATTTTACTTTTTATACGACATTTGTCATTTTTTCCAAAAATTTGTCTCCGGCGGGGTAAGACCCCTTTAAATCAAGCGGAACCCTGGGATCCCGAGGTTTTTTAAAATCAAAAAAGTAAACCCCGCGGAAAATGGGCCACCAGGGTAACTATTACCCTAACCTATTGCTGTGTGCTCGTAAGTAAAAGTACATAACAAGCGGAAAATGATACATGCAGTGATGTGAAATATTTTGAAGTTTAAGGCATAATAAAAGAAAAAGTAAACGAATATTACATTCGAAGTTCTGAATAAGATATACAAAAAAAATACTTAAAGATTATTGGCAGAAAACACACGATAATTGACGCTGAGTTCTTTGTGTAAACTGGGAAATTGTTTTAGCCGTAGGAACACTACAGGTATATTTTTTTAACGCAACTAAAAAAACGCGTAAAAAATATAAGACTATGTTATTCTCACATTCAAATATACATAATATGGCGCAATAAACTTCACGCAACAAGTATCGTTAATTTTTGATGCAGAACACGATGTGTACAAAAAAAAATTGTAATCACAGCTTAAAGAAGGCAAAGTCCAGAAAAAAATTGAAAAAAAAAGTATAAATCAGTGTGTAAGATTAGCATAAAATGAAAACATCAAGTATGAAAATAATGGGAGATAATTAAAAAAGCACGGATAAAAGGCGGTGTAGGAACAAATACAGTAGTTGGAATGTATTAAAGGCACCTAGAATCTTAGAAGCGGTGTTGTTTATTTCCGCTGTAGCTGGAGGCTGATTGTAGTATTGCATAATTATCTAAGTAAATAATAAAAACGCAATTTCCTATGTAAAGACCTTTTTTTAATTTTTATGCTACAAAAGATATTACTAAATACAAAAAATAAATATATTTGTTTTTTTATTTAAATGATAACTTGCTTTAAAAACTACATTTTTGACCCCAAAAAACATAAATTTCACATAGGTGGAAGGCGCTTTAAGCGCCATATTACCAAAGTTGTTTTACGATATTCAAACTAAGATTTATGAAATCCTGAAAAGTGAAACAAAAAATATCTTGTGGAACAAATCCGTGGGATTCATCGGCTTTTAATTACTCGTTTAAATTTGCGGCCTATTCTTTTTATAAAAGTATTATTTCATTTTAGTTTTTTGTAATGTTGGTTATCGGATAAGACGGTTTTTTTTAGATAATCTGTGCTGAAATCTATAATTATAAAGATTAATTTTTTTCTGTTTTTTATGTAGACGTACGCGGTTAAAAGTATTATATTTACTGTAAAATCAATAAATATTCTAAAAATAAATGTCAATTTAAGCACATTGAAGATATGTTTTTGTTTGATTATTTTTACAGAAAGATTTTGTGTAATATATTGCGACTTTTTAAGGCTTTTTTTCTAATGCTTTAGTTTGTATAATAATGTCTGCATAAAATTTTAAAATATACACGTAGTAAAGTATTTTTTTACCAAAAAAAAAACATTTTAATTGCAATCATCATATAGTATGATCTTAAATATGTAAAGGATTCGTTCCTAATTCTTTTTACATCAAAAGAATGTTGTAATTTTTTTTGTTTTTTGCATATATACCGTGACTATGCATTATCTCAAGATTTTTGATTAGAAAACCGTCATTTTCCATTTCGATTAGTTGTTCAAAAAAAATCAAAAACAATTTTTTTTTTTCGTTTCTAAGCACCTAAAAAAATATTCTTTATCCTTTTAAAATGTAAAACTACATTTTAGAAAGTTGAAATTGCCCCACGTCGCTTTTTACACATGACTTTTGCCACTGCTCGTGTAAAGTATTAAAAAAACTGTAGCACAACACGATATCATGAATATAAAGTTTACCTGCTTCTAAATACAAAAAACTTATACACAAAAAAATTCACGGCAACTTTTGAACATGTATATATGTTTTTGGCATTTTACTTTGATGTTTTTTAAAAGCTTAATGGGTAACACAAAAGCATATAAATTCGCAAAAAAAACATGAGAAATATGATATGACATAACTGGCAATGGTAAAAGCAAAATTAACTACAAAAAATAATATTTTAACTATTACAGCTCCAAAAGGCATATAAATCGTAAAAGTTTTTATATTCCCTGTTATTACACATTAATTGTAAGTACATTAAGTTTTTGCATGGTGAATGAATTTTGTGTTTAATGTACGTAGAAATGTTAAAAATTAGGATACATAGATCATTTTTACGCTAATACTATCTACTTTGTAAATGTTTGACAGCTGAATTATTTTACAGACAAAATTCTCTTGTATAAAAATTAAAAATATAAGATTTGTAACGTTTTTGGTTTTCTATTCTTCGACTATTTTAAGAACTTGTCGATTTTACATTTTATATACTACCATGGATTTAAACTTTTCGGTAAATTCTTATTTCTATTCCATGTCCAGTTTGCAACCTGTAGTAATATTTTGTGTTTTTTGCTAGTTTATTGCCCTTATAAATCTTGTCCCTTTTTTTAATCGGTTAAAAGTTAAAAATAAAATTTGTTTTTTAAGTATAACGGAAACAAACCCTGAAATGTATATTTACGAGTATAATATACTTTTATACTAATAATTAACATAATGTACAGTTTCTAGTTTACGCAAACAAGATTTTTTTTTATATATATACAACTTACTTTTAAATCGATTAAATGGAACCCTGCTCTTTTATATGAAAACAAATTCCCTATAAAATTGTATTTTTTTTTTGCATATATCCAAAACTTTGCAAACGATTATAATTTTTTCTATGGAAACTGGCAGCTTTGGTATCAAGATAATATCAGTTTCATTTGTTTTTTATATCAAGTATAACCGGTTTTAAATTATTTTTATATATCTTTTTATTGTTGGTTTATATATTTATATATATATAATAAAGCAAGTCCATTTTATGCATACTTAAAAGCTGTTTTTTTTGTGTTTTTTATCTAGCATTTTATATATATTTTAGTATATACTCTTATAATCGGCATTTTTTTTATGTTTATAAAAACAACAAAAACGCAAAAAAAACAAAAAAAATAAGTTTTTTTTACTACTAATCTGTATAAATATACAAATTTTCAATTTATATTTTCTATGGGTATAATATTTTTCTTTTACTTTGTTAAAAATATTTATCAAGCATTTAAAAATGCTAAATTTACGCTGCATTTATGTTCTTTTTATATTACTGTGACACTTCTAGCATCAACTTTGTATTATTAATGGTTGTGTAATTTTACAAGGGCTTCATTTGTTTTCGGGGTTACGCTGATATATTAAGTAAAAGCTTTGCTCTTGATAACTGCGGTCAATGTATTCGTTCGTAATTATAGACACTAGATACATTTTAAATTGTAATGTTACGCACTAAAAACATACAAGATGAAATGTTTTTAAAAATTTTATGTAGATTTCAAATCTGAAACCAGAATTACTTGCCATATAAAAAACCTTAACATTGTCTGCAAATGGTATTGCAATAAAACAAAAGAAGATTTAATTTTTTAGCGTCAGATATTATTTTATACAGTAACAAATTTTTTTGTCATTACGGGAATACGTAAAAGAATTTTGTATTTAAGATTTAGATTTAGATTTTTTTCTTTTGTGTGTTTTTTATGTGTCACTGTCAATGCACGTCTAGGAGCGGATCATCCTTCTGGTGGGCCCAGGGCAATTTTTTCATAAAGGGCCTCATTTGAAAAAAATAAGGCTATGTGTTTTTTTAAACAAGCCATTACTAAAATCAAAAACATATTTTTACGTTAGATTGTACACGAAAACGCCTACTTGTTTTTATAAGAACAAAATTTTTTTACCGTATTTTGCTCAGTTATAAAGAAATCAAATGAAAATATTTTAGTATAATAGGCATATGATAAAGAGCATTTATATTTTTGTGCAAGTTATACGTTTAAAGTAGTTTCTCCGGTTAATGCGCATGTTTTTTCTATAATATCGTTCTATGGTAAATTTACTTTTTTAATAAATATAATAAATGTATTTAAACTAATTATCAGGTAAAAAATGATTCATGTAAGATTAATTGTATCAGCGCTGGTAATCCTTAATAAATTTAGTTGTTTAAAAAAATCTGTGTTGCAACTATACGCAAAAAAAGCAAATAAAAAAACAAATAAAACATTTTTCAGGACATTTTTATCGCATACTAACTTTTTTTTTTTTTGCTACAAAACGCCAAATTTTACTGTTATAAATGGGTTTTTTTATACAAAGTATGTTTTGTAAAACTGAGTTTTTTGTTATAAGAGAAGTTTACTGTAGAATGTATCAAGCAGCTGAACAATAATATGACGTACCAGCTAGTTTTTGATTAATTAAACTTGATTAAAAGCTTTAAAGTACAAAAAAAATTAATGGCGGCAGGAAATTCATGATACAGGGAAAAATGATGTATTATTTTTCACGTAAAAATCTTTGCTGAAAATTTCGCATCTGCTCAAAAAAAAATCTTAGTGTTCGTATGTATGTTTTTCTAAAAAAACCGTTAGATGCTTTTTCCATGTTGGCGCATCATCGTTTAAAAAAAATTTATAAGTAAAAATCTATCTACAGTAAAAAGCAAAACAGACATAGTAGAAAATCCATGTATAACTTAAAATACGTAATTCTTACTTGCTGTTTCTTATGGGCAATCAAAAATAACATGGTAGTTTTTGAACTCATTCCAGGTCAATAAGATTTTATTTTTTTACAAACAACTACTTATAAGTAAAAAAGTGCCTATGGTACATATAATAGATGACCAATAAAAAAATCTAGTATTATCATGAAAAAGCAAAAGACTTGAAAAAATTTTAATATACAGAAATCCTCGCTTAAAACAATGCTGTTCGTTGTAATAAAATAAAGAAATAGTGTTTAAAATTTCTCTGTATAATTCTGTAACATTTTTTAAATTTTCTTGTGTTTTTGCATTTTAATCTTGGTTCCTGAATTTTTTGTTTTCTTATGCTTTAGTTTTATGACTGAAATATGGATTTGCGTATTTAACAGTGCAATAAACACTAAAAAACTACAATTACATTTTATCTACGAAATTTCATGCAATGTTCTATACATAAACACGCCTTTAGAAACACAACGCGTTACATCAAAAAAAACCGCATTGCAAAACGCTGCAATCAAGCAAAAAGCCACACATAGCAGCAAAAATTAAAACAACCAAGATTAATAAATATTAAAAACATAAAGCTTTCGAGAATGATATATAGTTGCAAAAATGTTTTCAAAATGAAAAAAAGAAATCAAATTACATTTATTGAACGAAATTACAAATATAAATGTAGGAAATATTGTAAAAATATACATTTTTTACTGTTTATCATATAAATTTGCATTAATAAATATTACATTTTGCATCTATTTAAAATTTCAAAACTGTTTTCTGCTACTTTAGATTGCAAAAATTATACATTTATAGCATATTATGACCAAATTAAAATTTTTTTTTTTGGATTTAATTTTCTTTTATTTTGTCATAACATTGTAGTTTAATTGTCTTATAAGCGAAAAATAAACTTGGTATATTGTTTTTTCGTAGTACGCATATTTGATATAAACAATTCCTTACTAGTTTTTTAACGTTCGGTTTTATTTCTTTTTGTCGTTTAATGCTTTTTTTCTGATTTAAAATACAGAATTATGCATTAAATCATGTTTAAAATACAACAGCAATAACAAATACATGATGGTGACCGGTTGTATAGTTTTTTAAAATAGTACGTGTTTTAAAAAATATTAAACATTATAACTTTTCGCCGCATGATCCAAGGACACAATAGACATCAGTCACAATAAGTGACACACAAGGAAGAGTCGCTTTTCAATTTAGACAAATTAAAACATATACCATGACATAAAAAAAATACAAATAATTAAATGAAAATTTTGTATTAATAATAAAAATTATGTTAAATATACATTAAGCTTGTTATGTTTCGACTAAATTGTATATACGACAAATAGAAAAATAGGCCCATTTCTATGGGGGCCCATGGGCAATGCCCCCTGTGCCCCGTCGTTGATCCGCTACTGTGCACGTTTTTATTTTCCTTTAAGTATATCATTTATGTTTGTTACAAACAAACCAATTTTACCTCATTCCAAATACAAAAAATTACAATTTACAAGAAAAAATCAGCAATTTATAAACAAGCAACACATAGCTGTGCCTTGGCATTCCAATGCAATCAAAACTTATGTCGATATGCTATTCTAAATATCGCTCAGTTGTCATTTTTTAAATAATATACAGTTCAAAAATATTAAAATAGCAAAAATCTATATACATAAAACATAATACAAAAAATGTCTTTTTATAGCATATGATGTGTAAATTTTTTACTTTGGGTTCTCAAGCGTCATAAAAAAAGTTTTCTAAAACCAAATTCTACAGCAGGTCTGTTTAAGTATAGAGTTAGCGAGTAAAAGCAGTTTTAAAGGTTTTTTTTAACGAAAATA
>JAQFYM010006220.1:0-12030 GCA_034694785.1 Agrenia bidenticulata
GCTCGAAAAAAATTATTTTTTTTTGAATGTAATTTTATTCTTACAACTTTATAGAAATACACCGTAACAATTTGCCAGGGGGGCGGGGCTATAGCCCATCTGACAGAAAATCAACTGATCAAAAGTGTTTAATTATAAGTTATATTTTTAAGCTGTTGAATAAAAAAAACTATAATACTATTATAGGAAACCGTACGAATATACAGTAAAGACTTATTGCAGCAACATTTTATATTTTGATAAATTTCATTAATTGTCCTATAATGCATGGTACTAGAAAGATACATATTAGAAACACAAAAAGGTAAAAAAGTGAACCATTCTTAAATGCATTACCTGATTTAAATATTTTCGTGATCTTTTTTTTCAAAAATGTCTTGCCAAACCTGCGACCAGTAGCGAACTAAGAGAGGCAAAGGAGGCAATTTTATAAAGGGCCGGATGAAAAAAAGGCCCGTTTTGTTTTTTTATGTATAAAAAATGTTCAGCATAAAATGAAATTATTTTATTTAACTATGACATATGAAGAAAAATATCTAAACTTAAAGGCATTACATTCAAATAGCTGAATGCCGTTTTGGAACTCTTTTTAAATACTTTTGTTGCCTAAAATGCAATGTAGTCCGCCTCTGCCTGCGACACTTAAAACTGTAAACTATATACGCTTTGAACCTTATGGATGCTTCGCAAGTTGTTTTTTATACACATCAGGTGTTTTTTATGTCGTGTTAACTAAATGCATTTTGTTATAACATCAAACGCTCACCTTTTTACGATTTTATCAATCCGACATTTCGCATTATCCTAAATTTTTACCCCTCTTATTTTTAATAATCAATTTTCTATCGGTATTTGCTTACCTGTTTAAATTTCAAGCACATCGTCTAAGTTGCAAAAATTTCTCTATGTGAATTAAAAACAGCTGCTAAACATATATTTGTAGATGCAAACCTAGGGCGTTTCAGGAATTGCAAAGCAACAATGTACCTTTCGGGTCGTGTTTACTCTACATACAAAAGACTAGGTAGTATTTATTTAAACTAAACTTATTGAAAAATGTTTTTTTTACATAACCTCAGCAAAAAAAAAAACGTTTTATTTGAGTATAAAATCGGTAAGCAACTATAGAAAAATATACAAGTATCAATAAAAGTATGCCTGTACTAATGATTTCACAACTTGAGTTGTTGTTGCATTTAACATGTTATCATTGGCAGTAACCCCGGTTACCCGACGATGTTACAAAAAAAGGCATTTTTTTCCAAGGGCAATTTTGTCAAATAACCCGGGGCTTTTTTATAGAAAACTCTTTCGGCGTTATCTTTAAATGTTAAATTTGTAATAAAAAAGGTTTTAGAATATATTGCTACAAAAAAAACTTTTGTAAAAATAATCATTTGATAAAACTGCAATATACAAATATTTTGACAAAACATATCTTTAACATAACAATAACGGGTTTTGCATAAATCTATGCACTACTTGCACAATAAATAAAGTATTTTGTCTAAAATTTTTTAATATGTATTTTGGAATTGAATTTTTTTGTTTTTCTGCGGTTTTAGAAAAGCTAAAAACAAACTGAAAAATTCGATTTATTAATGATATAACGCAACGAAAAAAACATTTTCCCTAGATTTTTTTTTTTCGTTTTTAACGTGTTTCATTACAAACTTCAACTAGTTTTTCTTTATTGTAAACACTTTAATATGCTTTAACTGAGCAAAACTGTATTTTAATGTATCAATTTTTTTGTAATAAAAAATTTTTCACTGCGCAAAATTGTTTTTTACTATCTCTTTTTATTTTTTCTCCCAAATAATTTTTTATATCTAATATTTATAACGTAAAAATTTTTTATATGTATATGAAAAGATAATAGGCCAAATTGCACAACAAACACCGTATTATGATAAAAAATATGCACAAATACTATATTTTGTATTTATTGTAGTTGTTTTTGCAAAATTTTTTTATTTATTGATCCCAGCTATTAAAAAACAATTATGTCTGTAATTTTACTATGCAATTTACTGTATAATTACGGCTTTTTGCAAATTTAAAAAATAATGATGTATTTTAAATGTAATAAAAAGTAATATTTATTTGAATTTGCAACTAATACTTGTTAAATTGCAATTGCCATTTATTAAATGTGCAATTTATGTGCAAATATACGTTTATCAACCGACAGCTAAAATTTTTTTAGTCTGATTGCAATGCTAAAAAAAAACGCACGAAATGTTTTTTTATGTTTAAAGACCTAATTTAAAACATTTTTATAAAAAGTGAATTATAAAAAATGTTAGGAAAAATGTCAGTACAAACTACTACACAGTATCATCAGAATCTATATTATTTAATTGTTATCTCAAGACGACAATGTAACTCTGATACTTATGGTCTTGCAATATATAAGGTTAGAATTGATTATCGTATTTTTGGTTTTTTGGTTTTTTAGTTTGGTTTTTGGCTTTTTTAATTTGTTCGAGTAATTTGTGTGTCAATTGTAGAAAAAAACACAATTTTAAAAATATGTCGTTTTTTAAAACATGTGTCAGATTTTATTATTTAATAATAAGCTTACAATTACTTATGTCTTAAAAGATAAAAAAAATTATCGTTCAATGACGCTAAAAAAATGCAAAAAACAGTTTTTTATAATTATTTGGACTCCTAATTATCAAAAACTAAACTCAATCATACAATTTTTGTTGAATTTTTGGAGCATTGATTTACATTTTAAATTATATATTTGTACCTCAAAAAGTTAACTGTACTTTTAAAAGCAAATACTTTCTCTCGACCACATTCTACGGACAAAATAAAAACAAATAAGGGGATTTATTTCCTATTGTAAATAAGATGGCTATATAAACTACAAAAATTTGCTTATAATCGTAGTTACTACATCTATTCTGTGTTTTAAGCTAAAGCAGCAGGTACAATTTTGTATTTTATGTTTTTTTTTGCATGCTTTTTGGAATTATTTTCTAAATGGCTAAAACGGTACGCAAATCATGAAATAAACTACTGTATAATTTGACCATTGCAATTATTGCAACTGCCAAACTATCTAAATACACCCTCTGCCTCAAATTACTTGTCCACTTTACCCCTTAAATTAGGGCAAATTAGGAAAAAAGGTGAAAAGTAATTTGGGGCAGAGGGTTGCGTTTTCTGCAGCATATATTTTTTGTGCAAAGCAGCACAAACCGTATGAGTTTTTTTTTTGTGTATCCGGGTATTCATTTTTTCGCTCCAATATATCCCTGGGTTTTTTGGCCCGAAAGGGAAAAGACCGTAGAACGCCGAGTGAAAGTATAAAATATTGTATTATTGTATTATTGTATATATCAAAATGTTTTAGCGAGTTAAAAATCACATATATCTCAAAGCAAGTACCTAGCCACTACCAAAATTAACACATATTTTTTAGATAAATCTGTTTATATAAAAGCTTTTTTTTCTCTGCGTAAATTACTTATTCAGCAAAAAAAGCCCAAGTCAAGCAGACAAAAAAAAGTTTTATATTAGGTAAAAAAAACTTTTGTTTAGTAAGACAAAATTTTTTTTACCTCGTTTTTAATTTACTCTGTTTAAAAGTCTTCTCATTGCTGTTTTTTACTGCTTTTGTATAAAAATACCGGGGTATTTATGGATTAAAGGATCCCTGCATTTTTTTAACATACAACTGTTTCTTTTGGCGTAAAAACATCTTTTGAAAACTTATAATAGTCAGTGTATTTTATTAGCCATAAACAATGACAAAAAACATAGATATAAACGTGAAGGCGCTTTATAAAACAGTAATTATATAGTATTACTAAGAAATTAATACTGGCGATAATTAAGTAAATTAATAATATGAAAAACGCATTTTTTACGCAATTTTATGCGTTTGTTCATTGCAACTTAAATTATTTCTTCATGTTCTGATAAAGATCATGTATTGTAAGACAAAAAAATATTGCATCTACACAAATCTAAACATGATTAAGTCCGTCTTTTGTGTAAGGATCGTTCTTTTCAGGCTGCTAAACTCTACTCTTGGGTCTAAGACGCAAAGTGGGCTTTTTTTTTACTTTAACTTTTTTAGGAAAATTTATAATATATACTGGATATTTTATTATACGCTGCTTCAAACACAATTTATACGGATATTTCTTTGTAAAGATTGTATCTGCAACAATAAATGCAGGCAGTGCGCTTTAAAAGAAATAAGCTAAAAAATTACCCAAAAAATAAAATTTTGAAAAAACAATAAATCTTACTTTTACAACTATAAAGGTTGTTTAACGCAAAAATACTTTTAAGTTTAAAGCATAGAAAAACAAGCCATTAGACCACCGCTAATACTGGCGCAGATTTTGTAAAGGTAAATACTGTTAACATTTTCTTTGGGATGGTTATCTAATGCTGATATGGTAAGTAAACCGCCGTGATAGCGCCGCTACTTTTGACCGCGTATATCAGGTGGATTTTACATGTTGCAAATTATTATTATTGTATGGGTACACCAACATGCCATTAATATGTATATATTGATAGAGTACACACAAAAATACTCCGATGACATGTTAGCTGAAAAGACTTTTTTAAACTCGAAGTATATATATGTGACAAAAAACACTTTATATTGCTGTAAGGTAATTTTTAACGTGCATTGCTTACTTTGCAACACAGAATCTGCAAATATATTGTAAATATAAAAAAATAGATTGCAATACTTCCAAAGACTTTTTTTACAGATAAAACGGTCTTTTATTTGATAAAGACTTCGCCGTAAAAAAATTTTGTCCTGTAAGTACAAACCTTGCTCGTTTATAAAAATGATACTTCTTATACGTTTATACAACACACCTGACAATTGTTTATACCAATTGTTATAAATATTCAGTTAACGGGTGCTTTTATTTTATAAAAAAATTTTATATTTTTATTAATGGTTATTTAAGTTATCGGAAGTATTATGCGCCAAAATTGTTTGTTATATTTTTTTAGATATAGAGTTTATCATCGTATCTAAATACTGTAAATCATATGCAATTTTTACATTTTTTTTCTATTGCTAGAAATTTTGTAGTTTACAACAGGGCTCATCAATAATTTTTTTTTTTTTGGGTTTTAGACGTCTAAAATAATCATAAAAAAATTTTCGATGCAGGTGAACGTTTTTTTTACAAATATGCGATCAAAAAATTTATTGATTTCTAATATACATGATAAAAGCATAAAACAAAAACAAAAAAAACTTGTAAAATGGTTCTTTTGAAAGTTTATACACAATTATGTATTTAATTGTAAAAATCTGTAATTGTTTATAAAGAATCCAAAATTGGCAAAAATTTTTATTTTATAGATTAAAAACGCTAATTACGTATTTTTATAATCGCGACAGTTTGCAGCAACTAACGCGGCATATACAGTAAAGCTTGTATTTATAGATCGTAAATTCCAAAAGAAATTGGGATAGAATGGTTTATTTATTAATACAGGCTAACGTGTAAAAAATCATCGGAATTGTTTCTAACTATGCCATCTGTAAAAAAAACAAAACTTAGATGCACATTTTTTGCTGATAATAATAAAAAACTTTGCTTTTTCCTAATATTGATGCGTTTACCGTTGTTTTTTAGAGATATTATGTAGATATCTAAGCTTAAAATTTTTTATCTTATATACAACTTTTTTAACCCAAAAAACAGTATATTTACATATTTTTTGCATTTATCATCCCAATTTCAAAGGTTCTGGAGATTTATAATAAACATTTATGATAGCAGGCTAAAAAAAACACTAAGCACAAAAATAAAATCAGGAAAATAAACGCAGTGACGTACATTTTACGGCATCAATCCTAATGACCCGTTACCCAGATAATAGAAAAAAAACTGTAGATTTTTACCCCCGGGTTTTTTTTTTTGCGGGTTTCCGGGTATTATCGGGATAAGAATACGAATATCTTTTAGTTAGATAAAGGAAAAAGCCAAATGAAAAAAAAAAAAAAAACTTTTTGTTTGATAAAAATTTTTAAACTTATTAATCTAAACTGGAATAAAAAAAATATCGCCTTATTGTTAAATTTTAGATTTTAAACGTTTCTTGTATACTGAAGTTGATTTTGACTTCAAAAAGATGTAATTTTTCAACAAAAATGTTTAGTTAAAAATCGCACGTAGTCTACGAGTTTTTTTGATTGTCTGTAAACAGTAGCTTTTTTAACATATTAAGTTAATTACAAATAAGATTTACCAGTCATATGTAGATTAAATTGATTATTACCTTAAAACATATTTCACGTGCATCTAAATTTACATACAGTGTATAAACACACATATAATGCAAATGTACGTTGTTTGTGTGCGTTTTCTTGTATTATAACCTATTCAGATAAGTTTTCGAGGCGTGCGCGTGTTTCATCCTTGATTAATACATAAGAACACATTGACAAGCACGCAGGTACAAAACTTAAGACCTCATAAATATACAAACAAACACGTAGCAAACCTTATTCTGCAAGCACATCGTGTTTTAGAACATTTTTTATAGCTGTAGGTAGAGTTTCCAAAACCCCGGGATAAAAATATCACAAAAAAATGCAATCCCGGGGTTCCATGATACATCCAGGGTTTTTATTATGTATAATGAACGCTGCGGGGATATTTAGGTGCGTATTTATGCATGTAAAGAATTTTGTATGATTCTACTTCTTATAATTACTTAACAAAGCTACTATGTACTAGAGTTGTTTGCCTGTCAACATTTAAACTATAATTACAAAAGCAGATAAAACTCCCAATTTATATTTTGTTCTTTAGATACGTGTGTAACTAGCGGTCATAAGAGAACTAATATTTTCGTGCTCTTTACGCGTACTTTTAAACCTACAACTAGCTAAATTAAAAGTCTTATATACGTTAATGTATTTTATACAATAATGCAATAGTATTGCGTTGCCTTATTTTCTATATTTAATTGTATCGAACATCATATTTGTATTAATAATATAAATATTGTATTAAAATGCCTTTTCATACCAATTATAACATTATACAGCTACTTCTACACAGTGCATTACAAAAAAATAGTACTAAGAGGCCTTTACAAATATAATATATACAGTATTTTAAATTTCTATCCCAATTTTTGCACTTTGCTTAACTTGCGCAATTTAAATTATTGAATTGTAAAATACGTCAATAGCCAATTATAAAAAAGCGAAAAATTATACTAGTGAGTATGACGACCATGTATGGACTCGAAAAAATGTTGTATACGCTGGAACTGAGTAAAAAGATTTGTCTACATAACTTATAAAACGCACTCTGACAAATTCGATACAAAAACATTACATTGAAATGTGATAACTAAATTTATTTCGCAACTAAAAATGCACAAAGTAGTTTGCAATTTACATCAGGCTTTAAATAAATACTTATTTTTAAAAGGTACTAGTTTATATATAAAAAAATCTTCGGGTATCTTCATGTTTTCTAAAATACTTTATTAATAAGTTTTTCAAAAATAATCTGTTTATTTAATTTGACATAATAGCAAATATAAGCCGATAAAGTAACACAATGTTTTTTACGACCTTAACATAAAAAAAGATTCAATTTCATAGAAAAATACACAAATCAATTCCCGCAAGAAAATCACAAAATTTACCTTGTATATTCAAATATTTCTTTCATATATTTGTATCCTAATAAACTGTAATTGAAAGTATTTTATCTGTAGAATTTTGCGATTTTTCATTTTTTTATTTCTGCATATTGACTTAAACTATATAAGAATATTTTTACGAAAAAAAAAAATCACTAACCACAAACTGGAATTCTGTAATACGGGATTTGGGGATCCTGTAATATTTCCCGGTATATGTTTTGTTTGGTTTATATGGTCAAAACCCGGGACTGATAACTCTAGCTGATATAAGGGCATAATAAATATGCACGGATACATTTTATTGTTAAATCATATAAACTGTGTGTAAAAAAAAAAATAATACATAGACTTATTTATTACCATGGAAATATGCACAAAAAGTTTATGCATTATACCCAAATCACATGTATCTTACACACTGCCACAAAAAAAAATTGCTTTAAAGCAATTATTTATATGCTTATCAACGTTTGCATATATCTTTTTAGCACAGTAAAACAAAAATTCTAAAAAGGTGTACTAAATAGTCTAGGGAAAAATTTGTCTGTACGGATATTACGAAAACTACAGTATGTTCGTTAGACCAAATATGGTCGATTTTAAAGTCTATCGGGTGTGCATTATACCGATATACTATTTAAGGCACAATTACAAACATATTGTCTTTTTAATTGTCACTAAAAATGGTATTTACATTAGTGTATGCCCTTTTAAATAGTTAATATAGTTCGACTATATTGATATATATTTTTTGACACAGACAGTTTGCTACTGTACGATAGTAAGAAAAAAATACATGTAAAATATTTGTAAATATTAATAACATATTTATATTAAAAACATCTATAGAAATATTGAAACCCTACGCGTACAAACACTATCGCATGGATGTTTTATTGTTTGGTGAATACATTGAAGAAGCTTGTATTGTAAAAATAGGAGGCCCTAGAGTATAACCTGTACAATTTTAGTACCTTTTTTTGTTATATTTATTTTTTTTTGTGTATTGCTGTAGTTTGTACACTTGATATAGTATATGCGCTAATTTATATGCGCACAGACGTTGCATGAAACGCACAACTTGGTTTTTTTTCATTTTAGAGATTTTTTGTTTTTATTTTAGTGCAAATGCAAACACAAAAAACTCTGAATTTAGTTTAAATGCACATAAAAACTAGTTTACGTGTAAATAAAATGTAAAAAATCAATTTAAAAATCAATTTAAACTGCCTTTATTATTATAATTTTTTGCACTTTTCCAAAGAGTTAACAATAAATATTAACCTTGCAAAAAGAAATATTAAATACAAATCGTAGATCCGTGCCCGTGCTATATGCTGTAGTAAACATAAAAAGTGCGATTGAAAGATTGCGCGGATTGAGGTACAAAGGCCGTTTAACATGCGATGAACATATGCGAAGGTATTGCAAAAGAAAAATAAGTGTATATGAAATATTGTGAGCAAAAAATCAGTGCTAAAAATGGCTCTATATCGACAAAAAATAAGCCTCATTAGAGGGTCAGTAAAAAAGAGCTTTTTTTAACGATTTTAATGAAATAAAAAATTAGTCTTAAAGTATACTACAAAAAACTTTAATTTAAACAGACCTTCAAACAAGCTTACAACTTTATGATAGTCTACAGCACCTAAGAACTACATGGTGAGTAATAGTTGCTCTACCTAAATCAGTATTGTTTTCGTGTTATAAGTAATTTACGCCAGCATTTTATTAAAAATAAAAAAGCAAGTAACGAAAAATAAATCAAGCGAGTTTTATTTTTATAATGCATAAATAAAAAACTAAAAAGTATATAATTTAACATAAAAGTTAAAATTATTAATTATGGGCTGTTTTTGCAACACTTTTAGGCATTAACAGTTTATAAGCTACTTTGATTTATATTACCATTTTTTGATATAGCTTAATTCGTAAATCCAGGCAGAGATACTGGTATATGTGCCTAAAAGGTTTTTTTTGTGTTTTTTATTTAGCCGGCTTGTTTACGAAAACCAAGAAAGTTGCTAGATGTCATTTTATATAATTACTTTATGATTTTTTTTCATTTCAGTGGGTTTTTTTTTGGCTTTTTTGTTGTGCAGAAAAACTTTTCGCAAAATGTATAATATGTGTATAGTGCTATCTAAAATAAGAGCAGCAAAAATTTCTGATACTCCGGCCCCGTATTTAACGTTTGTAAAAACTTTTAAAAAGGTTTGTTCAAACAAAAACTTTGAATGTAATTTATGCTGTTTCTTCTAAAAAATTGACTCTTGCTTGTTAATCCCCAAAAACTATGTATTTTTTTATTGACTACAATCTGCGTTTAGACCACTAAAAAAGTGTTCTATGATGTCTTTTTTTATTAAACTTCTATTTTAATACAAAAATAAATGCAGTTAAGAATACTACATAGTGCGTTTTATTTATATAGTCGAGTTAAGGCTTTACGCATGAATTGGTACTTATGGTGTCTTATAAATATTTTTACTTATTATAGAAGTAAAGGTTATACTTATATAAACAAGCAATTTACATATATTTTTTTTTATAACAACACGAATTTCTTGTATATTTGCTGATAAAGAGGTTTTAGTAAAGCCTAAATGTTATCATACGATAATGTTATGTATGTGTTTATCATAGTTATCAAAAGGTTGGTATAGATTAAAGAGACATATTTTACCTTTATTTACAGACCTGTATATTATAAACTAGTAGTAAATGGTAAATATTTACAATAAGAAAAAGCGTACCATTTTATTAGGGAAAAAACAAAAAGAGTTTTTTTTAAAATAAAATTAAAGCAAATACCTGTACGCATTCATTTAGCAGTTCTGACCTATAGTGTAAAAAATTACAAAAACTATTTTTTACTAGCAATTATGGCTTTAACGTGATTAAACACTATTTTTGACAGTATTGACAAAGACAACAGTATTTAATTCCGTATTTTCATTATATAATACAGTTTGTTCACATGATTTCTCATAAAATACCATTAAGCAAAGAAAGTAATTTTGTGTAGTTTTGCCCCTGCATGTTCTTTTTGCTTTTTCTTATTTTTTAATATAAAATAAATATAAATTCTACTAACAAAAATATATGTTTGCAACATATTATATGCAAAAAAACACAGTATGCTTACAAAAAAAAAATCACTAAAAATTTTAACAGCAAAAATGATGAAAATACCCGTAAAACATAAAAAAATGTATGCGGAAAACCATTTTTTGAGCACTAATACTTTTTAAATACGTAAAATGATTTTTAATAATACATATCGTTTATTTTCTTACAAAAAAGTTAAATTAACATTTTTTGCGCAATTTACATTTGTCTGCGATAAAAGAATTATTTAAAAATAAATCAGGAGTGTTTAGATTTATGCATTTCTAGAAAAGTAAGAACCTGCATATGCAACGTACAGACTTTTATAAACCAAAAAAAAAACAAAAAAAGCCTAAACCGCTATAAAAAAACTATCTGAAAAGATAGATACAGCAAAAACACATTAAATCTGCAGCTAAGTTTGCAAAAAAAACTACCCGTGCAAATTTATTCAAACTCGTACGCTTTTAACGCTACACTTTACAATTTTTTATTATTTGTGCGAAACATTTTTAAGTGACCCTTTTGCCTAGTGTTGTGTCAATACCAGAATTTTCTTTCAATTGATAACTCTAAATATTAACACCTAGCCAAAAAATACTTTTTTTGAATCATTTTGCATAGTGATTTTTTCTCAAAATAAAGTTTGTGCAGAAAAAAAATTGGCTCATCATACAAAAATTTTTTGCATATAGTGTAAATTATCTATATCAGTACAAACCAGCAGATTAGCGCGTATCATATAAAATACGTGCATTTAAATAACAAATTAGCTTTTACTGCGTCTTAAAAAGCATAAAGAGTACAAAGTATACACAGCTTGCAAATTACACATGCAATAAAAAAAAAGATTCTATTATAAGCAAAAAATGTAGTGTATTAGTTGCAAATATACTTGAGTTTATTAGAAAAATTATGCAGAAACACTTTAAATATATATCAGGGGTTACCAACGTAGCTCGAACAAACACGCGGGTTTTTTTGTGCTAAGTAAATGTCTCAAAATCACACAAAGTGCCATTTGAAAATGCAAAATGTGTGTAAAAAAAACGCCTGGTATAAATCTTGTTATCTATGCGGAAAAGTGATAAATCGCGACATAATGTTCATACACATACGGACATTTTTTAATTGTCTTATAATCATTTCTTGTCGGTTTTTTTATTTTTAGTATTGATAAATTCTGCATATTTTGTACATAAAGTTAAAACATAAGTATTTTATGTTTTTAACTACGTGTAGCACTTC
>JAQFYM010006221.1:0-12029 GCA_034694785.1 Agrenia bidenticulata
ACAAAAAAATGCAACTTATGCTGTTTTAGTTTTGCAAAAAAAGCTTTCAGTGTTAAATGGAATATGTGATAAAGAATATAAAAAACGTAATAATTTAGTTTTTATTTTTCATTTTACACCCATTCGAAGAAGCAACGACACAAATATCAGCACAATCCTACCCCACCGCCTCATCATTTTCTCAATATATTACCAATTAAAATCATTTGTAATAAAAGCCACCCAGAAATATGATTCAGATATAGCCACACAAGAGTTTCTGTGTAAACTTAGTAATGAGATTGTCAAGATTAGGATTAAATACTGTGAAAGACCTTCTTTGTTGTATAAATGCACATATTTTAATTCAAGACATAAAAGTAGTCGATCTTTAGATAGATCAATTTTATCAGACACTAAAAACGAAATTATTAAAGCAAAGAAATCCATAAAAAAAAACCGCATACACTACAATGTTTACTACTCAAATTACTGACATAATACTATGGAATGATTAGAGTGAAGTCGATGAAAACGATCAACTTGATAATGAACTAAAAAGAAATGATGTATCACCAAAAAAAAGACTAAGATGCGAACCAGTGCAATTCTGAAAGAAAATCAGTATTTATATCCTTTATTAAGTGCTCTTGCTAAGAAATACTTGTGCATTCCAGGATCTAGCGTTCGTCCGCAATGAGTTTTTTCATCTTCAACATTTTTTGTAAATGAACTTCGAAACGGCCTTAGCCCTGGAAATATAAAGATATTAGTATATTTTCGTGATAATTACAAAAATATCTATTAAAACTGTTGAGATTTTCGTTTTTTAAAATTATATATTCACAAAGATGATAGTACTGCATTACCTTATAATTTTTATAAACTGTTTAAATATATTGTTTGTTTTTTATTTAAAAAACAAAATTGATTTTTATAAATTCTTCTCTGAAGTAGTAAATATTAAGTATATAAAAAAATAGATAATAAATAAATTATTTTAAAATAGAACCTCAGCCGTTTAGCACTAATCGCGTTTATTCATTGCTTTATTGCCGCTATAAAAGATCTCTGTATATGTATAAAAATCCAACTTATGTTTATTTGAGGCTTTTGAAATTTACATCCGTCAATTAAAACCAAAAAAAAAATATTCCGTAAAATTTCCCCCTAAAAACATTTGTTTGAATAGCTGATAATTTTACAAATACTTTATATTACTATTTTAAAATTTGACCGGTAAAAGGTTTTACTTCTTATTCGTATTAAACTCTATACATACACACAAATTATTACTATTGGTTAAATTTTTTAGAGATAAGCTAAATTGATCAAGAAAATTTTTAGGTTTTCGATATTATAATGAAAAAGTGATAATACTAGATAGTTAAATAAATTTTCTATTTATTGGTAATCCTATCTCTAAATATCACTTCTTTTTTCATTGTCGGTGTTTATCGTTTTAAGAGTCGAATTAAATAAATGTATATTGTCTTCATCATTAGTTCCTTTTCCTTTTCTTAATAGTCCGTAATTGTTTCAGTGATTACTGTAAATCCTTTCCCTATTTCCTTGTCTCTTTAGATTACATAGATTTTTCGTTTAAATACATCGTAGGCTATCTTTTTCTTTCATTATTTCTTTTCAAAATGGATCTGTATAAATGGAACCCAAGAATTTACATAACCATCCAACATATGCAATGTTATGCCATATTAATAACACTATAAGGACAGAGTAAATTAAAAAGCATGGGAGTATAAAAATTGGTACATTTTTGTATGTCATTGTCTTTTGGGTTTGTTTGTTCAATATTTCTCAACTTGCTTTATCTGTCTTTTATGGAGGTGCAAATTATAAATATTATAATTTATTATTAATAATTATTATTAATAAGTATTAATAATTATTATTTATTATTAATCACACCCCATATATTAATTATGTTTTAAAAAACTTATATATTTTATACAGATTTTTAAAAGGCCAAACACAGTAAAAACATCTTTAAGCAAGTTTATCTATATTAAATATAAAAATATTTTCTAAGTATGCTAAACCAGACATAATATTCATATTATGTAGCCATTTACTTTTTATAGCATGTCAGTGCACCACATGAAAAAATTGTAATACCATATGTTTTTTTTGCAAAATTATGTACATTCAAACAAAAATGTATGTTATTGTCTTTATTCGAAAGTCTTACCCTGTATAAATCAAATTTTGATTTTAAGTTGTTTTTTTATCATGTGGTTTTTATTTATACATGGATTTATTTGGTTTTGCAACTAATTTGTATACAGTATGTACTATTTATTCTTACAAATCGATTTTCAAGAGCTGCATATGCAAAGTTTACAACCATATGTTTAGACTGAAGACTCCATCGCATATTAAGCTCTTATAGTATATAAACCAGTAGTAAAATTTGACACGCAAAAAAGATTACCGTCGCGGTTTATTAAGTCTTGTTAAATGGCATTTAAAAGCATATGGTGTTGTGAGCACGGCTCCTAACAACTAAATCAATTGCAAAACGGCTGAAAAAGTGAATATATGTGAATTTTATCTATTACATTATATTATTTTAAATTATCTTTTGTATATTTTTTGAAATTTGTGAAAAACACTATGCATGTTACTTAATATATATTTTTCAACGTCCTCGCAATGTTTTTCCATTTCACGCTCTAATGGTTTTTATATAATATTGTTTCAAAACTATAATAACAATTTGTTTTATTTTTTATTTTGGTTTAAAATTTTTAAATGGCATAATATTTTCAAGTTTAAATCTAAATTTATTAAAGTATACAATGGTAAAAAATTTACAATGGCTTTTGAATAATATACAGTATTTTATTGATATAAATATATGAGATGTATTTTAATAAAATCATAATAATATATATAAAAATATAAAAATAGTAACACTTAAAATATAAAAAATACCCCTGTACTTTTTGTACTACAAACCAAAGCTTACATGCCGTAGAACATATATTTTATAAATTACTACAAGAGGATTGCTACTTATATAGCAAACTAGTTTTTTTATACAAATTTTGTAACAAAAGGCAAGGAAAGATAACACCCTGGTTGTTTACAACGTTCAAAACAATAAATATGGAAGGAGCTGCTACTGTGAACACCGGTTAAACGTAAATAAAAAAAAATTTATAGAAGTTCATGTGAACAGGTTTTTAAATATAAAAACTACTGCAAACGTTTCTTTGCAACAAGAAAAATACAGACGTGCTTCTAGGTTATACAGCGGTTTTAACCAATGTGCATATGATAAGTATCAGCTAAAAAAGATGTTCCAAGGATAAAAAGCGTAAATATTGAAAAAGTATGACTAACTAAAAAAAAATTCATCTGAAGAAAATATACACCCTTGCATTTTATACTGTATTATATACTTCAAAAACTAATTTTAGGTGATAGCTCAAATTTTTGTCTTACATATTTAAACTAACAAAATTTATTGCATAGTTTATAAGATCTTTATCAAAAAGGCAGAAAAATACAGGCTGGGCTGACGGCATGCACTCCTAACGTAAAAAAAAAATACACCAAAAAAAACCGCATTGATGTTATGGCCGTTTATGTGCATATCTCAAGTAGATTAAGAAGGTTTAAGATTATTCGTTTTTGTAAGACTTTTTGATTTATATACCTAAAAAATTTTTTGTTTTTTTTCTGTATATTTTTTCGTGTTACATTGTTTCGGGCTTTTTTTTGAGTCAATTTTTTATATAAGTAAATAAAAGGAACAGGTATATATATTTAGTAAATTGTTCGTAATTGCCTAAAATGAGAAAAGTCAAAACGCTAAAAGCTATAATTTACTACAAACTTTTCATTGAACTTCTTGTAATCAATATTTTAATTTTTAAATAAATTAATATTTTGTAAAACACAGTACATGCCCTCACTTGGTAGTAAAAATAACTCATAAAACATGCAAAAAATTAATAAAAATTAGAAACGGTTTATTTTTGACATGTAATTTTTGCTATGGCTAGCTATAAAAATCAAAGCGCTACTTCGTGTTAAAAAAGCAATATGATTTTTGGCAACTAAAAAAATATAAACGGTTATAAGGTCAAACAAGTTATATAACTTTTTTTATGTGCGTATTTTACTGTTATTTTCAAGCTATTGATAAAAGTTGCCTGCTGGTTTTATGTTAAAATTGTCCACTGATCCTTTAGTAATTTTTGAAATTATGTGAAACTGTTATTTTTTGACATTTCGAGTTTCGGCATTTTGGTCCTCTACCGTTGCAACTATTAATATTTACAAAAAAAATGTTTACTTAGATGGAAAATTTTATCGATCTTTGTAACAATAACCGCTATAAGGTAAGCATTTATTGTGGCTTACATATAAAAAGACAAAACAATCTTTCCGGACATTTTTCTGATCATCAAGCCGGATTTTTTGCTAAGTTTGTCGTTTTTAAGGGCTTTTCTTGGCTATTACTAGAATGCGGTAAATATAGAGTGCGACTTTTTTATGCTGATCTAGAAAATTATTATGCTGATAAAATTAAAAACTTCACTTACTAAGATAATAATATTTAAATGTAAAAATACCCATTTCATTTGTTTTGAAAAGGCAAAAAATAACAAATTTAAAAAAAGAATAATCACTAGAAACATAAACTGCGCTACCGGTATTGGAATTGAAATAGGCATAAAACCATTTTTGTATTTATTAGCATTCACTTCGAGCTTTTACCTATCCTTCATTTCTTTAAACAGAATATACGAAAGAGAAATTGCCATTAAAACATAAAAAAACAAGATTACATATTAAAGATTAAATCTAAAAAGAAAACAAAATTTATTACAAAGGATACTTTTTGAGAACAAAATGGCAATTCATGTAGTATATAATATGACATACGTATACGAGTCTTAACCCTTTTAAATTAAATTATCATTTTAAACTGTTGTTCCGTCATTTTTTAAATAAAAAATCCAGAAAATAAAAAATTTAGCTAGAATGCGTAGCTCTGATTGATTGAAATATTGTAGACGGAGTAAATGGGTAGTTTTATATATAAAAAAATAATGCATCTAACGAACAACAAAACAAACGTATTTCCACAAAAACATAGGAGTTTAATACATTTGCAACGTATCAATTTCATTTTTATGTATGCTCCAGTTACTATTTCGAAACTTTGCGAGGTATTTTCGTACACAAAAGCACATACTCGCAAGAAAGATTTTGTTATTAAATGACCTTTACAAAGATTTTTCTAGTAACTTTATTATTTATGCATTTATTTTGTTTTTTTCTGTGGTTTTCGTAAATAATTAAAAATGGGGTGCTTGCCCTTGTAAAAATAAAAAATGTGTATTGAGGTCCTTATCAGTAAACCCAGTTTGTTTTTGCAATTGTCAGAATTTTCCTTTTTCACAGAAATATCCCTATTTTACTAACACGGACAAAAATTCCAGTTTTTTGATATCTCTATAAGGGTAAAAATTCTGTTTGTCAGTAATAGAAAATACCAGAGTTGTCACAGCGCACCAAAAAAGCGCACCGCCTCGCACCGCTCCAAAAGCAGTGTGTTGCGGTGCAGGAGCTCAAATAAATACTGGTGCGAGTGCGAACCGCAGTGCATCATTTCATTTGTTAAAAAACGACACTAAAAACATGCAAATTTTTAGTAATTTTTACAAACAAAACAAAAATTATAAATAGTAAAAAAACAAAAAATGACAAGTAATACGAAGTTTCTAACGCCTGCATTCGTTTTTTACACATATACGCACGTTGGCAGTTTAATATATCTTTTGTAAGAACTTTATCATTATTAAAGTAAAAAGCGGGACAAAAATCGGAAACCTGTGTGTAGATAACAAATATTAGCTCAAATAGTATTGTAAAATACAGCGTTCACAGACGATTTTACAATTGGATCATGTATGTTATAAGAAACCATGCAAAGTTAAGTAAATATTATAAATACACAGTATAAGCCAATCAAAAATCTTAGTACTCAAAAGCACTTCTATAAAATGAAATCATTTATCAATGTTTTGTGTATATTATCTACCAATAAACTTATAATGCTGAAGCGCATAGCAACGAAAATTTAGACAAAATAAGCGTAAAGATTTTGAAACTGAAAAATAGTCAAAAATGATGATTGCGCACACAACATGAATATAAAAATTTTTGTCGTCGTATCATAAACTTTACTATTTCAGCAAAAAAAACGATATAAAACAGTTTTTTTACTTTATGTAACCGTAGCTACACATTCATTGTAAAATAGCATATTATTAAATTAACAACATTGTAATTTTTTTTCTCGCGAGGTTGTTTGTTTATTATGCGTTTTTAAGGCGTTAATGATTTGCAAAATATTTTAAAAACCCTTTTTTTTTACAAAAATCCTTGACAAAAAAGCTCCCATGACTACAAAATATATGAAAAAATATATATGGCAAAGATGTCATAAATATCGCAAAAAATGTGGGAATGCATATTCGACTGCAGGCTTTATATTTTATTTAAGTATATTTTAAAAAGGTAACACAAACACAAATTTAAAACAAAAAATAAAAAGACGTTTATATGAAGACCAAAATCATACACGCGTTACAAAAACAGCCAAAAAACAAGACCTGGCCCAAAAAACAAAAAAAAGGTAACTTTTGTAAAAACATGCAATTTTCGCAAGCAGAGTTAATGTGTGGGTTTTAACTTTAAGACTTATATATTGTATATAAAAAGTGATGCATACGCGCTTTTATAGTGTAAAATCATAGGAGAGTCGTTTACACAGGTTGATTTTTTAGGGTTGTATTTTTACGAATTTAAAATATCTGTATGTGCAAATTATTTTTAACTTTTTATAGTAGTAAATAATGTTAAAAACCCAAACGGCAACGGATTAGAAGTTCTTATATTACAATTAATTTTTGCATTGATCCTTATTTTGTCCTTAATATGTAAAAACAGGGGTTGGTCCGTCGTGCGGTCCGGTGCGCATTGATGCGGTGCGGCGCGGGTGCGCAAAATAGACATGTGGTGGGGGTACGCTTTGGTGAGGTAAGATGTTAACGATGAAAATAATAAAACTTTTTCGATTTATAAATCGTGTTTTAAACCCTTATTTTTCTAAAAACACTGACTAGCCTTAACCTGAAAAAAAATTTTGGTTAGGCCCCTAAACCTAGACTGTTTTTAGTTTGGCAACAAAAATAAAACAACATATTTTATAATACTGTTTTTTTGAATTTTTTTGTAGTATAATACGTACACGCTTGCGATGAAACGAATAAATGTTTTACCATGCATCATGAATAGTTGCTTTTCGACTTATTAGCCAAACATATTTGCAAAAAAAACAACACAGGATAAAAAACTAAAACATTTACAATTGTTTTCTCTTTTATAATTGAACTTAAATAAATGTATTAATCGCATTTTTCTATTACCAAAAATTTTTAGCCTTGCATCACAGCAAAATATATAAAAAAAGATAACCTTGCATCATTGTAGATTTTTAGTCTTGTATTTTGTGTAATTAACAAGTTTTTTAAATGTACCCAGGTACAAAAAACAGTACCCGCTAACAATAAAAAGTTTGTATTTACTTCTTTCGATGAACGTTTTATAGAAAAATATTATATTGTATATAGAAATACAACTAAAGTCTTGGAACAACATCTCAAGTCGCCTTACAGTGTAGCGGTTTTCTAAGCTGAAGATATTCTTAACTAGTTCACGACGGGGTTTGCTCTTTTTGTGTTTTTTTTTCCCTATGCAAAGGTTCGAAAAAAATTTTTAAAAAAATCTTAAAATATTTATTGCTCGTATTTAACCCTCTCGGTAAAGTAAACTACGTTAAATTAATCAAAAATATAGCCCCGTCGTGAACTGGATATATAAGAAAAAATTATTACAGGATTTTAAGGATTGCTTTCCATGAAAACCTAAAATAAAAAGGCCTGTGTATAAACAGTATGCATTTTCCGCGTATAGGCAAACACAACTAGTTCTTGCAATCTATAATGGATATGCTTTTTTAATATGTTTTTGCAGTAAAACGACCCCTAAAATGGTTGTTTATATATATAATTTTTCAAAGCCATTCTACGGAACAACAATATATGCTGCTCTTGTAAAATACAGTTTTTGTTTACCTACAGGCAAAGCATAATGTTTACCGATATGCACACCAGTGTTAGAGAACCCTTTTTGCAGCAGCATAACTAATATAATATCAGTTTTTGATTTTTATGCGTGCATAAGAAAAAGGCGTGCATATGCAAAAAAATACTTGTGTGTGGAGGACTTGATATGTTCTGGTCACCTTTAAAACAATTTTGTTGCCTTACTTAACTTAGTATTGTCAAATACTAATTACCTCTTTTTTTCAAAGCAAATATATTCACGTTACTGCTTTCGTGTTTTTAATCTGTGCATATATTAAGTATTTCTTGCAAAAACTCGTTTTGTTTTGCAAGATATATCTCCTGTTTTTACAGCTGTATTTTTTATACTCACTTCTGCTAGTATAGTTTTTTTCATGAATCCTACTATATCCGCCCAAAACAACCCAATTTTATCTCTAGCTTTTTTTGATGCGTTGTCGTGTAGTATTTTACGGTATATCACAGTCTATTTTTTTCGTAAACTTTTGCAATGTATCTTTCAGCTTCACAACTAGTTCATATAATTTGTTGACAGCAGTTATAATATGCTGCGAATTATTTTGTCTTTTTCGGCATTTTACGCTTCTCGGAGATGCCTCTTTATATCATATACTATACACTCTTTTTATGATAAGACCATCTGTGTCAATATCATGTGTTTGCAAAACCAAAAAAGCTTTTTATTTCAGGTTGCAAAATCGACAGTTAAAGATAGTAAAATAATTACACTCAACAATCAAAAAAAATTTGTTATTCTTTACGTTTTTTTATCTATCGCAATACTTTTCATAATGTATTTTATATTTAAAAAGCGTTTTCTCTATTTGTTTTTGTTTTATATACTACTGCCGTTTTACATTTTTATATTAAAATACTTTCATTCGTTTTTATCTAATATATTTTTTATTCCTCCATGATTTTTGTCTATATACAAAAAAATCTCTTAAGTATTTATACACATATGAATTAACAAATATGCACGTACATTTTTTGCATATGCAAAAGTCACCATTGCCAAATAGAAGCATTTAGTAAAACTGTCTTACATATTTTGTCATGTATCTGAATGCCGTGGGTTCAAGCAAAAAAATAATTCTCTGTTTTCTGGTTTTGTTGCATTCACTTAGCCATTTCTTATTCATCTATCATATTTTGCAAACTATATGTAAAACTATAGGATTAAAATTTAACTCAACTAACAAGCCTTATGTTTTTTTAACGAATTCTCTCTTTTTTGTATTTTTTTTAAAGATAAAAATATGTTGGTTTGCCTATTGGTCAGTTTTTATGTTAAGTTGCAGCAAATACAGTCTTTAAATATGCGAAAAATCAACATACAGCTATTATCATCTATAAAATGTAAACAATAGATAAGCTTCTTGCCCTTTGTTCGTATGCTTATCATGTGTGGTTTGCGCTTTTTTGTTATGATATGCTTAGCAAAAGATTTTTACAGTTTCATGCGTTAATAATATACATGATTTTATAAGATTACGCTGTTGTAGTAATTTATACATTTTAAGTCGTATTTAAGACGTTGGATAAGTTCTTTGTTTGTTAAAGTCCTTTCGAACCTGTTTTATTTTATAGTTGCGCTATTTTCAACAATATGCTTTGCATCTTGCTCAGTAATTGTAAAAATATTTGATAGAGATTATTAATCAGGAATGAAGTTTCTTTTGCAAACCGTAGATTGTAACATGTTAAACTGTTCTTCTTTTAAAAATGAATTTTTCGTAACTGCTATGGTTTTTTTGAAGTTATTATATGGTTTTCAGTCTACCATTAATGTATTTTACCTCGGCAAATTTTTCATTGTATTTTTAGCATTTACATTAATTTTTTTTATGCTATAAATTTTTTTACTAAAAACCCATTTTATTTATATGAAAAAAAGTATTTCGAAAAGTTCTTCTATGAAATTTTTTTGTACGCTATTGTTTGCAAGCTACTGGGTCGTATTTATCTTGTATACGGATACGATTAACACATTTCTTATATGCCCCAAGCCAGACCCTCGCTAAAAAAGATGCTTCTATACAAACTATTAAATGCGTCCAGATTTATATATACGTAATATGGCCTTTTGCGGTATCTTTTCTTAAGATATATCTTTTACGGCATACTATATTTGTTGGCGCAGTTTTTTTTATCTATCTGGCATCATGAGAATCTGGTAGATATCATTTGATGATAGTTGCAATAACCGCTCCGTATGCACTGCAGAGTAAAAAGATATCGTTGTGTAGCTTCACATTTTCAAACTTGACTTCAATATATTTGTACTTTCTTCTTAATTTTAAACTGTGTAATTTGTTTCTGTTTTGTAGCAGGTGAGTTAAAAATTTGACCCCTTGGTGAACCCGTACCAAAATTACATGATCGTTAAAATTTTATTATGTTAGCTGGAAAAAGCGTCACTTGCGAAAACAATAAGAACATAAGTAGTCTTCATTTATAATCTTAAAGCATACAGGTATCTATGCGTTCTCTTACGTGTTACAAAAAAGTATGCATATTCAACAATTGTACTTAATACCAATTTGTATTTTATAGACCACAGTAACCATATTGTTCGACTTTCTACATATTAATCATTATTTTGACGTAAAGTTAAAAATAAATACATTTCTTTATTTTTTTTAACATTTTTGGTATAAAATATTTAAATTTGAATTGTTTAAATAAGATAATTGTGTTTTCCTCGCATACAATTATTGTTACAGTTGCATTTTAATTCTTTTTTGTAATCAGTAGGGCAACCCATGTCATATATATGACAATTGTTATATGCATTGTCAAACTTGTCATATTTAATATTTTATTGCTGAAGAAACTTTCTTTTTCAAAAACAGTATCATTTATAAGTAATTCTTGATTAGATTTATGCTAGCTTGAAAAGGTGTTTTAGTTACTAAAATAATTAGTAGATGTATTTCGAAAGAAATACGCTGTATTTGTGCAAAATTTAAAAATACTTACGTGACATTTAAGACTGCAAATTATTTACATATTACAATATTACAACTTAAAGTTTCAGCCATATTCTTAACACATTTTTTTATACTAATTTAAAGTTACTCTTGTTTTTTATGTTGCTGTATAACTAATATTTAATACCTATCAATCTTTTTATTTTGTTGGTAAGAATAACTACGGTTCTAACATGCATTTTGTCAATTTTTAGTGTTTTAATTTTAAAATAAAAAGAAATACGAGAAGTAAAAAATTTTGATTTAAAATTATGTCAAGGGTTCTTTTTAGACAAATACAATTTATTATAAAAATTCATGCTTTTTTGCAAACAAAACGCGTAAAACATGTAAATTACTCTAAATTAAAGTGCAAAAAACTTGCGGTTTTGTCCGGGTAGATTTTTAGCGCCAAAGATACACTTACTAATTATAAATATATGAATGCAGTATATTTTACTGATTTTAAATGACAGTTATACAAAATTAAAAGAATTTGTCATATTTGTCATATTTTCTTGCTTTTTTAGCGAAAAATTGTCATATATGTGGTCATATTTGGGTTGCCTACGGAATCACATTGACAGTATTAAAACGTATTTTTTTGCATTTTTTTTTTGCGTCATTAGAGCAACGCGCTTTTATTTCTAGTGCCAAGAAACTGTAAAAAAGATTCTTTGAGTTTTTGATTTACGGATGCAAAAAAACTCTGCATCTATTATCTAAATTTTTTGTTGTGTTTATAATTGTTGTCGTCGGTATCTTACATACATTTTTTTACGGTGAATAAGGCAAAATTGTATAACTCTTTTGCAACATCTATGCTGCATCAATATCCATTTATCAAGAACAAGTTTTTGTAATCCAATTTATCTTTTTGATGCATCAT
>JAQFYM010006222.1:0-12027 GCA_034694785.1 Agrenia bidenticulata
ACAGTAACTAAAAATAACTAATATTTACTTTTATATTGACAGTACTTTTTTGGGATGTAAACGCGGACATGTACAACGTAAGTTGAACTTTTTATTTTTTTTATAATTGGTTTTTTGCGCCTTAAAGTAGTTAACTTTGCTTTTCGTATTTAAGCAGAATTCCATCATTTTAATAGAAAAATTGGCTATAAAACAGAAGAAACTATTCAATTCATGAATAAAAACGGTAATATTTTTTAGTAAGTTGAAATTTTACCATAAAACATACTAAAAAATTTCAAATGATTGTAAAATTATAAAATTAACCTAGTGTGTGTAAAATGCACGTAAATTTTTTAATGCCGATATTAAATACTGTATAAGAATCGAACTTAACTTATCTAAATTATTAATACCTTTTAAATTGAAAGTATATATTACAAGCCAAAAACAAACGGCATGTAAGATTTATTATGCGAGTAACAGAATAATAGTAATATTTTTACGGTGGTATACTTATTCTGATTCTTATTTTGTTTTTGGCCCATAAAAGCGTAAAAACTGCCGTAAAAATTTACGAACTGATTAATCATGGTTTTTTTCTTAGCAATTAATTATTAAATAATTGCAAAGTGTTAGTTCATAAAAATATAGCTTTTTGTAAAAACAAATTTATTTACAGAGGTAATTAATGCAAGTAAAAACCTGGCCGGCTTACGGATAATGTCACAACCGCGTAACATTACAAGTCTAAAAAAACGCATTTTAAACATGTTAAACTGGTCAAATAAAAATTTTGTATCTTAAAAGGCCTAATTACACATATTTATGACAATGTCTCATAGACATTACGTTTAAAAGTTTTTAAGAACCAGTTTTTTTCTTTTTATAATGAAGTCGATATAGCGCTTTCTGTCAAACTATACCATCCACATTCATATTTAAAAAATCTTTTTTTTTTGTTATTTACACAAAAACAAATAATCGACATTTGCAGTACAAAAGAAAATTATACGGCTGTTAGATCGTTGTTATAACCTTGCTTATAGAATTATAGAAAAATCAACAAAACAATAAAAATTCAAATGTATATACCGATTTTATGATTTTCTATAATATTTGTAGTTTACAATTCTAGTTGATTGCAAGGTATTATTAAACGCTAATTTGTATCATACAGTTGTAAATTTTGTATTCGTTCTATTGTTTATAGATTATGAATTAGGATATTATTTTGTTTTTTACGTTAAAATACATTGACACTATACAAAAGATTCATAAACTATAAATTTTGCATTAGAATTAAAAAAGTGTTACATGTGTCAGGGATGAGGAAAAAAGTAACAAACCCCCCCCCATCCCCGTACCGAGTTTTTTTGCGCCTAGATTTAAGAAGAGACTTTTTTAAGTGCAGTCGTTTTCACAAAATTTATTTTAAATTTCAAAAATTAAAAACACTTTTTGCGAAAAATATGCAATTAACATATCTATATTTGTGAATTCTGTCTATAGTCCTTTTTTATAAAATACAGACTATCCCTTCTGCCGAAATAATTGGCTACAATTATAACATTGTACTATTTTACACATACTTAAACTCTTTTATTATGCGTTAAAATTCTATTTTCAGAATTTCAGTCTACATATGTAGCTAAAATACTTAAATTTACGTGTTTTTATGCATATATGTTTTGTTAAACTGTATAATTTTTTTTTTGTCGTTTTAACTTTTTCTAAAAAAAGATTGCAAACAATTTCTAATATATACTTTATTATAAAAAAATATTTTTAACTAGATAAGTGAAAGAGATGGGCGCATATTGAACAGTTACAAATAACCCGACATTTTATTACGCGCAAAATAAAAAAAACATGATGAAATTTATAAAAAGAAGATTTTTAGTTGTATAGAAAATGTCGAAAAGAGTAAAATTAATGCAGGGTAACTTGATATTGTAGGGTGGGCGAATGAAAATGACTGTTTTTTACAATTATGGTCTGGTATATTTATTATTTTTATAAAAGTCGTCACTCATCTGTGCCTCTTCGATATATGGGGTCGGAATATATTACTTAAATATCCTTTTTCCAATATTTTTAACGAAAAGTCCGAAGGCATTCTTTAACCCACATGTAGCACAAAGAAATCTAGACTTCTTTCTTCTCCCCCTACTTCCTGTACTACCTTCAGTATTAGGCTGTTCCTTCACATATATATAATTTGTTCTTCACGTTTACCTTTAGACCATATAATACAGGGTTCCTCATCTTATATTATTTGGAAGATTTACGATTTTTTTGGATCCCCTAAGTATCAAAAATGTATAACACAGAACTAGACGAAAATCAGTAAAATGATATTCCAACATGTAAAATTAGAAGTACGGAACAAAATGAAATTATATTAAACTATAAATATTTAAAGACATATGCATAATTTGGGGTTTTATTTTTTTGATATAAATATTGCTTACAATCCGCTATGTTTTTTTGTTAAAAACATCTGTAAACAACAGTGTTGGCCGCTTCTTTACTTACGGGGGCAAGGGGGCGCCTGATTTAAGGGGTCCTAGTCGGGGGCAGGAAAATAATAAAAAATGAAAATTAAATGGTTAATAAGTACTTAACGAACTCTATTATTTACTTTAGTGATTTTTTGCTTAATCTGCAATTCGAAAAACATATTTTTCCGAAATCGATGCATCGATTTAAAACATAACGACACAAAATCCATAATTATATGAATTATATCAACCAGTAAATGAATATTATTAGTTGTAAAGCCTTTTTATATGATTTATTGGCCAGATTTTCCTCCTACTTTATCTGCCTAGGCTAGGACCCCTTAAATCAGGCCCCTCCCCGTAAGTAAAGAAGCGCCAGTGTTGTTCCTAAAAAATAAGAGATGGGTTGTTAAACT
The DNA here is from genome assembly GCA_034694785.1 of Agrenia bidenticulata. Classification (NCBI taxonomy): domain Eukaryota; kingdom Metazoa; phylum Arthropoda; class Collembola; order Entomobryomorpha; family Isotomidae; genus Agrenia; species Agrenia bidenticulata. The sequence goes on from JAQFYM010006222.1 coordinate 2,900, forward strand.
GACATAAATTGGAATATATAAGTATTGTACTACATTTTTAAAGCAAAATATCATGGCCAAAATACAGATGAGAACGAGATACCTAAATACGACAACAGGCAAGAGATGAGATTTAAGAAAAAATTTGGCAAAAGTTTAGTTATTCCCGGCTTAAATTGGGGCAGAAAATACAATACGTAATGCCCCGAAGATAACTAACTTAAACAAAATCACCACAAATTCAATAAATAAATAAAGTATAATATAATTAGATTAAACTACCCTAGCCATAACCCTATCCCCTAACCATAACCTTCTCGCCAAACCAAACCTTTGAAACATTTCAGCAATGAAGGCTTTGTAGAGAGAAATTGGTAAGGGAATAGGGTTAGGGTTAGGGTTGGGTATTTATATTAAACAAGATATTCTTTTATATTTTTTCTCTTTAAACTTTTTATTTCTCTAATTTCTGGGGACTTCAGTGGGGCCATTTTTTAAGCTGCCCGGTTTAATGGGGGAATAACTGGATTTTTACTAAAAAGTTTTAAATGTCAATAGTGAGAGACTATACATCAGAAAAAATATATGCGTGAGTGTGGTTGACTATAACTCGGAACAAAATTGGATTAAAACTGTATTACAGAAGTATATATATAAATTTACGGCTCAAAAAATTTCAGTGATTTTCCTTTAATTACAAATTTTATGATGTTTTAATTACGTATTTGCACTATACTGTATAGTATGAGATTACTATACACTTACTAGCATTATACCTTATAGTGTATAGTAAGTGTATAGTAAATTTTCATGTTTTTGTACTGCTTAAAGTAAACGTTTTACAGGAAATTTTTATAAATATGATGCAAAAAATACACATTAAATAAAATACAAATAAAACTTATAGTTCTTTGACATAAAGACGAATCACTTGATTTGTAAAAAAAGCATTCCAACAATTAAGCACACCTTTTGGTTTTGAGTATCCCTCTAGATTGGCGCAAAAAAAACGTACAAAAAAGAGTTTGATTCTTACATTTTAATCGGTTTAAGTTTTTTTATAAATTTTGGCTGTCGAAAAAATATTTTAAGGTTATTTCGTTCGTTTATTACAATATAAAAATGGTATTGGAATCTGATATACGAAATTAGTATAAAATCTACGGCAAACACTGGTAGTTATATAAAGTAATTTCCAAAGTTTTTAGAAACTACTTTTATGCACAATTTTCGTTAATATTGCTACTTAAGGCGCTTATTATTTACACATTTTGCATTTTTTTTTTTTAAAGTGCCAGATTATCTATAAAGAAACATAAATTTTAACTCCGAGTTGTGTACGTTAGTCATTAAACGAATTTTAGTTTTATTAATATTTTTTAGTTTATAATACTTATGCTTTTTTACTTTTTGTAAACATTAAGTTTGCTATAAATCAGGGGTTCCGAATATGGTATGGCCATATTAAGGGGTATGGTTTATTAAATTTTGGCCCATTATGGCCATTATAATAAAATATGGCAAGTGCACAAACTATTTATTAAGAACATATAAAAAATGTAAATATATAAAAAAACTTGGATTTAAGAGTGACCAATGCAGTAAATTGCCATTAAATTTTTTTTACGGTGAAAATGCATTTGAAACGTACCTATAAAAAAATTACAACTTGAATAGGCAGGATTAAATAGTTCAATTTTGCAATTATGTTTATTCGTCCGTTTTATAAATTTTATACGGTAAAATTACTAAAATGTAAAATTCATATATTTTTTATATTTTGTTAAATACCTTATTTTGGGTTTACTTGTGCCCATGTGCAAGTATATAATACTAGAGAAGGTTCCCTTAAAACAAATTTAGAGATAAGGCATTTTAACACTATAATATACAGTCAAATACATTATAATTTGCAACTTAATTGCGAAAAAAACAATTTGATGTCTTTTTAATCTTTTTCTGTACAAAAATTATTATCTTCACAATTATTAATGTGTTGTGTGTTATTTATTTAAAATTATACTATTACAAGTAAAAAATGTAATTATTAAATTAATAATGTATACTTTGCAAAATATATAATATTGAATTTGATATTTTGGTATTTCTGATTATTATCATAGATTTTTAGAACACTTATATTTTAGGAAATCAAACGAAGATTGTTAAACAATCAAAAAGTGACCATAGATCGTAACAATTAAACAAATAAAAAAGTTGTGATAACATTTCTTTTGTGTAAAAGGTATCACTTAATGTATTGGTAACAAATATAATATGGAAAAAATATGGAAAATCATTTCCCCCATTATGGCCATACGGATATGGCCATATATAGAAGAAAGCCATATTTTTTCATACCCCTTGCTATAAATACGACAATGAATAATTGCAATAATTCCTTTTATAATTCTTTTTATTTTATTTTTATTTTTCGGGGTATATTTTTGCATTAAGCTAGAGATTCACTTTAAATTTATATGGGGGTATTCAGATGTAGGAACATAAAAGAATAAGATCTTGGCAACCTAAAATTATGTTGAAAAATGTTAATATATCACAATAATAAAACAATGTATGAAAATACTAGTCAATGTTTAGTATTTTTACTATATACTTACTATACGTATAGAACTATACCTTATAGTAAAAACTACGACCCTTAGTTTTAATACGAATATCTTGCATTAAAAAACCAAAAGAAATATAAAAGAAATTATAAAAAAACCATGCTTTATTTTTTCAAAAAAATGACATAAGTATTAATTTAAGTTATTTATGAATAGTATGTTTTACTCGAAAAATAGAATATTATAAAAAAAAGATTTATTTTTGTTTCCTATAAAATAAGCATGTAATATAGCAAATTAAGATTTAAATCTATTATTGATTTATTTTGGTACAAATATATCTAAGCTCTAAAAAACCCGAGAGTAAAACTACAGACGAGGCGGTGACAATGACTTTAAAAAAACAAAATGGATTACTTAAGCAAAGTTTCGATAAAAACAACGATATAACAGTAGGATTTTTCTCGAAAAGTAGGTTTGTGTTTCAAGTATTTAGTATACATTTCTATTAATTTTACATAAGAAATATTATTTTTACACATAATAATGGTCGAAGTAAAATCAAGAGAGTATGAACAAGTGAGATGTCCGAATTTGTAAAATTGATGTAAAAAAACTACCTTATCACATTAAACTCGCACAGCTTTTTCGGCCTTTTACGTAGGTAAATTTCTAAACAACGATGCCAATTTTTAAATATTTTTCGAAATATTTACAAAGAAAATTGTTGCTAAAACATAGCAAGATATGTTTAATATTAAATTTAGAGTTGCATTTCGACATATTGGAAAATTTTCTAATACATTTAATTAAACTTTTAAAGTTATATAAACTCTCCGTCATACAATGACGTAAAAATGCGCAAAATAAAAAAATGCTTTAAAAGCATGTTCTGACGATTGCATTAATATTTTTGCAGTTTTTTTTCATTTTTGTGTTTTCTTATAAATTGAAAAATGCAAAGACTACTTTTTATTTGCCAGCAGCAAAAAAAAATACTTTTTGATTTTGCAATATTGCATATTTATTTTTTTCACCATAGATAAAATTCATTTTTAGTTTCTTATCTTAGTTTTAGTTTTTACTTTTTCACGCATATATGCGTCATTTTGCAGGCTAAATCATGGTTTTCGGTTTGTAGGACAGAGAGTTAAAGCATAATAGATATGCACTTAAAAGTAAGAAGGTTTTAACAAGTTAACCTTTTTTAATCTTAAATAGTATTTTTTAGACCGGAGTTTAACTCTTGTGAAAATATAAAATTATACATGATTTTTTTGCAGTATTCACGTACGAACCCGCACGAACAAAAATTAAAAATGGTACGCAAACAGTTGCAACTAGAGGTTGCAAATGGGACCCATTGGGATCCCAATCCCAAAAAAAAATCGTATTTTCGATCCCATCCCAATCCCATATGGGATGGGATAAAAAATGGGATTCCATCCCATCCCAAAATAAATTTAAATTGCAGTGACAATCTAATTAAAATAAAAAAAACACAACCATTTATAGAGATATGAGTTTTTGTTGTATTCTTCAGTATAACTGTATCAGATGATATAATATTTTCTTCTAGAGGTTGCACTATAAAGTCACAATAAAACGAGTTTTCTACTTGTGATATTACAAATATAAAGTTTTTTTATTGTTTTTAGTAGGGGTGGGAAAAATTTGCTTTAATCAATAACGTTATAAAAAAAAACGTTACTATAACGTAATATAACGTTATTTTTAGGGTTTATAAGTACAACAACCAGTATCTTAATAATGACAAAATTTTGATTTTGCCTCTATAAATCTGCATCATAGACATTTAAACCCTAAGAATTTAGCAGCATTTTGATTTTCTAAGGTTACAAATTTTGGAAATTATGTTTTAATTTGCTGTCTTGGAGTTCAAGTTACATTAATATCTAGGGAAAACAATATAAACGAATGATGTGCATATTAGCTTATTTAACACATTAAAGGTGGTTTCTTATTGATTTTTGTGAGATTTAATTACTTTTGCAAGAGACTATACGTATAAAACAATCAAAAAAATTTGATAATTAACTACTAAAAATGTTATATATAAAAACAACAATTTCTATCAGACTCGAAAACGATATTTTTCTTAATATTTAGAAAACCTATTCAAAGTAGTATTTTTTGGTTGTTTAATAATAATCCGGGCAAGCAATACATAACCCTTAACTATATTTTTTGTTATTACTTTTTTCGTTAAAAACGCTTTGTTCTTTGTTTAATAAATGACTTAAATTATCAATATGCGTTTTTGCCATAAAAAGTGTAATCTTTCTGTTTTATTGTGTAATATATTAGAGATACAATGTTGGATTATTACAACTCATTATTATGCGCAAAAAAAGTCTGAATAATATTTTTTTGAAAATTAAGCAAATATGGTATATATTTAACTAAATTGCATATATACTTTTGTATACTTTATATACGATAAGATATTCCCCATTTTTTTACGTGCTTTTTTCGTTATTGCGACTGACGCCTTTAAAGCCTTTTTTTTGTTAATGATCTAACATGTTAAAAACTGTTTATTGAAAATATGCTTTTTTATATGTATTTCCAATCTTCAAAGCTATTTATATTTGTTTGAGATTAGATAACCAAACTATGCTCTAAAACAACAATCATTTGGCTATCAAGTGTTCAGATTCATAATTACAATAACAAGTTGACCCCCGCATCGTGTGTATCTCGACGAGCATTACAAACCGGACAACACAGGGTCGTATGGTTGCTGCCATAACTAGAGAAATGTCATTTAATGCCGTATTTCCTCATAATCGGGTGATTTATATGATCATCTGTTAAGCATCGATATGTGGGTGACAACAGCGTTATTAGAATCATATCAAATTTTCATAAAAAAGAAAACCAACATATATGATTATATAAATTTGTGTTAAACGGCATTGAATTTCCCCTTTTGCCATATTTGTCAACGCCTTTATACCTTAATAGTATTAAACACTTGTTTAGATACTAATTTGCAAAAAATGAGCCCGACTCTTGTTTTTTTTGTAAATTTTAACGAGTCACAGTGTATCTCTACGTATTTAATTACAGTTTTAAAACTACATGTGCTAAAATGTCTGCAAATATATATGCACTTACAAGCTAAAAAGTATACTTTTATACATAGCTTATATGTTATTTTAATACCCAAAATCTCTCAATTATACTGCTTGTAATTTTTTCTATATGCTTTAATGTAAAATTTTGCAATATATGCAGTTGTAATATCTTAATTTATATGCACCTGAAAATAAATACGAAGAAAATTTTTTAAAACAAAAAGCAAAGTCTTTTAATCTGGCATGATCTTTACATAGATATGCGACCATGTCGTTTAACAGATATGTTGCAGGAAATATATAAGGACTTGATATTTCATAGCTAAAAAAATATTTACAAACACTATATATGTAGAAACTTCTTTAAGGTAAAGAATACATAATAAATCAACTTTGTCTTAAACAACTTGATTCTGTCATAAACAATTGAGTTTGGTTTTCTGGTTTTTTAATGCGTTGACTTTTTTCAGCTATATAACATTTAACGGGAAAAAAACCATATTTAAAATTCTTTTATTACAAAAAAATACACAACTCGTTCTTAATTTTTTTATATATGTCTACACCTGTATTTGTGTGTTTAATGCAACCATAATAAGGGTATTTATGGGTACTAGCTAAAAAAGTTTTTTACAGACAAAAACTACTTAAGAGTATTTTTAATAGTAATATAACAAACGAGCCTTTGTTTTGTTTTATACATATGTATTTGGTAGAAGTTTAAAAACTTTTTAAAAACATCTTTTAAAGGAAATAAAAACTATAGCTAAAAAAACATGTAACTGACAAAAAATCATATCGATTTTTTTTGTTTCAGTATATTAGAACAAAAAACACACTCTATGCAGCGTTAAAAATGATTATCATATTTGTTCATAATGCTTTTAAATTTTTTTATAAAGATTTTCAATACTTTATAGCTACAAGAAATGTTACTGAGGCAATAACTACGCGATTAAAAGTTTATAAAGGAAAAAAAATGCGAAGAAACTACCAGATCTTTTTTACGTACAACTTCACCCTAATTACAGTGTTTATTTAAGCTTTTCGATAAAGTAAAAGTATATTACTGCAACAAAAATATTTACCATACAACAACTACGCGTTTAAAAACTTTTGCAGTGTAGCAAAAACAAGAACAAAATATTCAACGTTTGAACATATTTTTATATCAATAATTTGTTCAAATAAAAACTCTAAAGGTTTGTTTACTATAATAGCTAGAAAAGTTTTACCTGTCAAATCTACGCAATAAAAATATTTTCTTGGTGCAATACTGCAGTCACTTTAAGATTTAAGTATTTATATGCTCACATCACCCAAAAAAAATTTTGATGACTATTTTTAATGGAATTTTTTTCATGCTTATTTACTTCCTATGTATTTATATAAAATACCTTTTTGCCATTCTTTTTAAGTTAGATAAACTTGCATATTTTCATATCAATCCGTGGTTGCCCGGGCATTTTTTATAAATCATATCCGAGGTTTTTTTTTTCTTAATTATCGTCACTCTAGTCTATACTGATTTTTTTTATAATTGTTGTACAACACTATCTGATTTTTATTTGTTTTTTTCTTTTGCATGTATTTTTGTTTCCCCCCATCCCCTTAAAAATGGCGCGACCTTCTATAAATCCGCTACTTGAGTATTTATAAGAAGACAAGGAGACAGGCATATTGTATTGTACGATAGAGAGTTGTATTTACAAGCCGAATTCCAAGCATGCTGGCAATTATGAAAAACATGTCATATCCCTACATGAGACTTTCTACAAAAGACACAATGATGAGATTCAAAAACAGATTGAAAAAAAACAAAAAGAAAATGATTCAATTTGGAATACCAGGCAAAAGCATTTCTAAAAAGTTAGTTTTTGAGATTTCCTTTCAATCCATGGAAATAAATTTGCTTGACATTTTTGTGCAGGAATTAGGACCATTTACTCTTATTGAAACCCAGGGATGCGTAAATTTATTCAGCCAGTATTTAAGACGCATAATACCTTATACGACAGAAAAACAATACATAAACTAATAAGTAAATACTATAGCAAAGTAAAGGAGACGAAGATGCAAGAAAAAAAGGTCAAATTAGTATCAGTGAAAATTGATGCGGCTACTCGTAAATTCCGAAAATTTGTAGATAAATATCCAGTACTATCATGATGGTGATATTAAAGTCCTCAACCATGCCGAACATAAAGTGAAAAAGCCTTTAACTGCTATTTACTCTAATTTTTAATTAGATAAAGTTCTAAAGGGGTTTGGAATTGAATGAGATCAGTTTGCTTTATTGTATGTGATAATGGTGCCATTATGTCAAAATGGGGAATGATTTTAGTAATTATAGTAGGGACTGCGATAGTGATAGCAATGAAGGGCTTGATGAAAATATTGATTCCCAGGATGATGCCAACTTAGAAAGCAATAAAATGGTAATTATAGAATCAGAAAGTAGTAGTGACATCATAGAAGATGAAGAGGATGAAATATCTTACGAAGAAATATTTGAACCAGGATTAGATACTTATAATTTCTAACTTCTTGTTTACGATGTGGTGTGCACAGTTTACAGCTTGCTGTATTCGATTTTTTAAAGGACTACCAGATTTTATTACGCAAAGCAAAGGCCTTATCTATCAGTTTGCGGAAATCTTCATTAAGAGCGTAATTAATGGAATTTAAAATCAAAGTACCACATATGGATATTGCTTGTCGGTTTTTAACACCTTTATCATGTTAAAAGATTAAGTAGGTCAAAAAGAAGCCATATTAAAATTATGTAGTACTAATAAGATCGATAAAAGTATTACAGCTTCTGAGTGGATAAGCATTGAACCTATCATGGAAGCACTACGACCAGTTGCTGAAACAACAAAATTGATGGAAACAGAGAAATTATTATTGAATGAATTTATATGCCAATGGTACATTTTAGAGAAAAAATTGCTTTTACTTACCACTGGTGCAAGTAAAACACTTTATAATACAGTAAAAAGCCGCGGCCTATCCCTATTTAACAAGCCAATTTATAATGCAGCTCTTTATCTAGATCCCAGGGCGAGGAAATATATAAACGGTGAAGATCGTGTAACTGCAAGGCATCAAATTTATGGCCTTCTTATAAAACAAAAGAAAGTGAAGAGCAATATTGTGCAAGATTTAAAAGTTCAGATGGCAAAAAAAGTCAGGAATTTATAGATGATTTTGGTTTTTGTAAGAGATTGCTCTATAACCGATAATAATAAAACTTCGGAGGATATTATATTTTATAATAATTTTTTGAATGAATACGAAGAAGATGCGCCAAAAAACGCAAAATGCGATCACTTGAATACTGGAAAATGCGCAGTGAGATTGACAGTCAGCTTTTCCTTATTGCAGTTAATATTTTATCCATTCCATCTTCCCAAATTTCTGTTGAAAGACTGTTCTCTGGATTAAAGGTTTTAGTTTCACCACATAGAACAAAGTT
>JAQFYM010006223.1:0-12023 GCA_034694785.1 Agrenia bidenticulata
TGTCTAATATGTTTTAAATCCGTCTCTGTCTCTTTCAGAACCAAACAGTAACGCAAACAGATATGTGAGAAAATGCAAAAACATGTTATTAATACAATTTTTTTTATTACATTTGTTAATGATGTTTTTGTTGTTAAAATTGTCATTATGCGCAAAAATTGCACGGTTGGCAAAGAAAATAATAATTATACGTTTAAGCAAAAAAAGTATCCACGAAGATGTTTTTTATAGTAAAGATTTAAACAAAAAAAATCAGTAACTATTTTTTATTTATTTATAGTATAAATTTACACCTTTAATTGATATAAAAAACTGTCAAATTTCATAAATCATATAAAATTAAGTAAGAATTTAGTACATATTTCAGCTAAAAAACATAGCATATTTTGTGCGCCGTATGTGCAAAGAATTTATATAAAAACTTAGATTTTGTTAGACTATATAATGACACGTCTGTTGAAAGATAAACGCAGGGCCGGAGCTCAAAGTTGACTGGCCCCGGGACAAACAAAAGTAAGGCCCAAAAGTGGTTCAGCTAGAAATTTTTACAGCAGGTTGTCAGATTTTAGTAAAAAAAACGCGTTTACACCCATTTTTGTTGATAAAACATTACTATGTATGTAAACAAAAATCCAATTAACATTTTAACTGTAAAGTGGTATAAATTACGGTCATATACTTGACGAGTTGAGGATAAATCCATAGAAAACTACCAGAACCCGTAAGATTTCTACAGTAAACCCATAGTGAGTCATTTTTTTACATAGTGTGCGAATACTTAAAAGTGTACGACTTTTACTGAATGACCGACAGAAAGACATAACCCAACAAGAATATATGCTCTATCATAAGCCCTTGAACGCTTGCCACAGAATACAAACATACATACCAGTGGCGTAGCCAGGACTTATTTTAGGATGGGGCGAAAAAAATATATAAAGCAAAAACGGAAAAAAAAAAAAATTTCTGTTTTTGTAAAAAAATTTAAAAAAACACAAATTTTTTGAAAATATTTTTTTCGTGTATTTTTTTGGGTCCAAAAAAAGAGCCCTCCTTAAATTCGGTCTACTCCTTTTTTTCTAAGGGGGGCCAAAGCCCCCCCCCCTCCTGCCCCCGCCTCAAGGCTACGCCACTAATACATACAGAGGCTCCAGTAAAAATATGACAGGTCGGCCGGGCTGCCTGTAGCGACAGTCTCGATTAGATGTTCTTTAGCCATTCGCCCTTAGTGCTAAAGCAATTAAAGCGCGTGAGCGTAGGAAAGTGGCAAATGTCTAGGATTTTGATAGACTGAATGTATAAAGTTTGACCTTAAGGTAAAAAACTTTTTTTTTGCATTGATCATATAGGTATGGAGTAAAAAAACGAAGGAACTTTATGTAGATGACACAGTAAAAAAGTAGCATAGTTAAACTACACATTTAATTATTTTTTTTTCAAATTATATTCTAACAAGTTTAACTGCTCAAAAAATACCCCCATAATTTAGCACACAAATTTTTTTTAAAAGTGGAGCTTGACTAACCCTTTTCCCGTACTTATAATATGCGTATGTGACCAAAGTGTAATAACACAGCTGATTTTGTCGACAAAGCCAGACTAACACGTAATCGGGCCTCTAGAAAACTAAAGTATAGCCCTAACAGTAGTTTTGCCTTTTTTTATACAGCGGGTAGTTATCTTTTTGTATAAAAACGCGTATAAAACTAATATTTACTGATAAAAAAATTAATATGTGTTTTAAAACAAACTTATTATACATTTAAATGTAAGATTTAATGAGTGTCGGTCAAATCCTTACCGAGTTACGGTCAAATCCTACAAAAACCCCATACATCGTAAGATCTCTACAGTGTCCCTTGTATGGAATTATTTTTACTACGTGTGCGAATACTTTAAAGTATGATACTTAAAAATAGGTGGCCGTAAGATAGGGGTAACCCGACATAGTTTTCTGCTGTTTAAAAGCCATTGACTGCTTGCCACAGATACAGCGGACCCTACAGAGGCTCAAATAGAAATATGGTAGATTGGTTCGGGCTTACTGTAGCGATAGTCTCGTTTAGAAGGCTATAAAGCTTATACTTTTAGTACGTACGCGATCAAAGCGCGTAAGCGTAAGAAAAGACGAATTTGTAGGTTTTTGTTAGACTGACTTGTAAAGATTGACCTTAGAGGTAAAAAAAAATTTCGTATTTTACATATAGTTGTGTAGTTAAAAATAAGGTGCTATATGTAGCTGACGAAGTAAAAAGTAGCAGCGTTTAATTTTTAAGTATAATTGTTTTGTTAAATTATATTGAAAAAACCTATCACTGCACTCAAAAATACCCCCAATATGCATTACACAATTTTTTAAAGGTCTTGACTATTCTATTTCCATACACGTATAATATGTGTATGTGTCTAAGATGTAAATCATCAGCTGTTTTTGTCGTACTTAAAAATACTTTTTGCCATGTATAGGTGTACAAAAAAACGTAAGTATACTACAAATCCAATTATGCAGTGTATTGTTGTTACAAGGTAGCTAAAAATAAACGAAAGTCTGCTAAAGAAAAATGTATGCAAAAGCTACTATTTGTGCTCTGATTTTTTTGGTTGCGCTATTTGCAATAAATTAGCGAAAAATACAAATACCGGTTCAACAAATTGCATGTACTAAATGCATTGCTTTTGCCCATATAAGTAAGTTTGATAATTACTCTAAAGACAGTCGTTTTGATTAGTTGCCAAAACTATAATGTGTTTCTTATACTGAAGAACGCTTTAGTTACGCAAACAAAAAAAAACAAAAAAAAATCTGTATAATTGAATATTTAAAACGGAATTGAATAGAGAAAAAAAATGGTACCTACTACTTGCTAAAAATAAAAAATAAAATCAATAAAGAAAAAATAATTGTATTACTAACAAACGTTTATTTATTAAAAAAAGCAATAAATACAAATAGGCATTTCATCATTTGTAATCGTCGTTTATACGACAAAAAAACCATGCATAAATCAAGTTGAGCGCTTTCATGCAACGCATGCGCTTACCTCAACACTTCTCTATTGCGTAAATAAGTGTGAATGCTGTTGTATTTTTTTTTTTAATTTTACAAAAAAAAATTGATGTGTTTTTTGTACATTTTTTTTCGCTGTAGTTTATTTTTCTTTGAGACTTCCTAGCTAGTATACGGAATTATAAGTATATGCAAGCGGGGTATCACCAATTTGTAGATTTTTATGTGTAGACGAAAACGATTCATGTAGAAACCCCGATACATAAATGTTGTTAAAGCAAAAAAACGTATGCGTAAAAAAAAACAGTAAACCTTTTTTTAAGTCCTTTTAAAATAAACTAACACGAAAAGCAAATAAAACTAAAATACTAGCATACAACGATACTAAAAGCAATTATGCATGAAAGAAATGTGTTTGTTACACAATTTTCTAAAAAAGATGTTTTATATTTTAAAATCTACAGGTGTCATCTAATGTGTATTCAACTTACATTTTTAAATGTGTAGAAATGTTGTACTGGTAACTGCTTTAAGTGTTGTCTTGGGGTTTAAAGTTGAACGCAAAAAAAAGCAGATTAAAATGATTACGCATAAAAATTTTATCCTTAAATTTTTGGCTTTAAAGACTTAAAAAAATGCGTCGCAAATAACAGGTTTCATACTTTTAATCAAAGTATGCATCTTAAGAAAGCATTAGGGGAAAAAATATACATAAAATCAACTTACAATACTTAAAAAAAACATAAGGAAAAGATAAGTGCAAAAAGAAAAAGTCAGCCTACGTAATATTAAAATATAAAAATATGCCAAACCAATACAAAGGTTACAGTTTTGAATATTGTTTCTTTTTTGCATGGTTTTTAATGTTAACCTGACATTATGAATGTTTTGAAATACAAACCACTTCATTAGAATCAACTAGGGTTTAGTTTATTATAATAACTGTTGCATCTAAAAGTTTGCAAAAAATAAACGGTGGACTGTTTTGGGTCTTGTTAGATCCAATAAAACTAAATACAACAACTTTTCTACAAGTACGGCTATTCTTAAAATGCATTTTTGTGTTTACACCTGTGTTCAGCACGTGTAATCGTGTATTTTTTAAATATAAAACGAATTGTTTTTGACCTTTTTGCAATGGTAAAAACAATTGACCCTTATAGCATCAGTCATACATATGTGATATATGTATAAACCTTAAAAGACGAGGATGTCAAATCCAAAATACACAATTTGAGTCATATAAGTGTATAGATTATTCTACAAATATTGTATTTAAATATAATAAAAACTTATGCACCTATTTTGTGTGTTTTTTTTTTGTTTTTACCGTAGTTCGTATACGTAAACAACATTTATGTGGTCAATCAAAACACATTTTTGTGATATATTGCTTAAGGGGTACGCAAAAAAATCTCATATATGTGAATTTGCAGATGAAAGAATTAAAACCGCTATTTTAGATTATTAATTTAAAGTGCAACTATTTGCTGCATTGACATATACTTTTCGGAACGAGTCAAGGGCATAGGATTATACTTTGCATTAATATATTTATTCCCTTTTCGTGAAAAGAATGGTTAAGTTAGTAGTTTGGACAAAAAATTGGCCTTATACAGTTGTCTTATAGTGCTTTAACAAAAACGTCATTTATCATCGTAAGTTTTCTTTGGACATCTTTTTTTGTGTTTTATCTATAATATTCTAGTTTCAAGTTTTTTTTTTTGTTTTTCTAGTCATATGTATCGCATTGTCGCGTTATACTCTATTTTATACATTTGGAAAACACGGTACGCTTGTAAGAGTCCGTTTGTTTTGCGTGCGATGTTATATTAAAGCTAAAAAAATAAATTTTGTTTTATATACTTTAATTTTGTAACAAACTGCTTACAATTTTTGTGTAGTTTCGACAATTCCACAAAATTATAGTTTTTTTTGTAACAATTTTTTATTAAAGATTTTTTACGTACAATATGCGTAACATTATCATGTAATATAACTTTTTAAAGATAAGTCAACACTATTTTATGTATCTGCATTGGTTTATTATACAATACTATAATGACAAAATGCTGTGTACAATACCTGTATTGTGTATACGTGGACCTAAATTTAGATTATACCATTTCCCATGTGTGCCGTTTATAAATACCGTTAAACTATACACTTTTTATCAATAAAAACAATAAGGGATAAAAAACACCATAAAATATACACAGATAATTTACGCCGCTTTACTTGTATTTTTTAAGCCACTTTAAACAACTGCCCCGTGCAAATGCACATTTTGCCCCGCCCTCCCCCAACTTAATCTGGCTTTGAATGCAAGTAGTAGAAAAGAAATATTTCAAAATAGTATCGTAACAAGAAAGTATTGAACCAGTATTCTGCTGTATTTAGATCAGAAATTTGTCGATTAAAAGCCATTTTGAAATTTAACTCCTAAATTCACATGGTAACTAGTAACAAAACCCCGAAGTACATAATCAGCCTTTTTTGTGGTAATTGTACAAGTACCCGGAGATAGAGGCTCTCACCGCTGCTTGCGACAGTGTTAAGCCGTAGTGGCTTCTTCAGGTGAACAGGATTGTGAATGATGGGGGCGGGGTCTGAAAAAAAAAATTGCGCCTGAATTTAGAAAAGGGTTTTTTATGTGCAGTGATATTGCAAAAAAAATTGATACAAAAAACATAAAATTCAAAACACTTAAAAAAAATGTATATTGGAAAATTTAAAACTTTTTTTTTAACCCCTGGGTTTTTTCTAAACTAGCTAGCCCTAGTCTAAAAAAATTTTTTTATACACTTAGCCAAAGAGGACTGTTTGTATTTGCTTTATACCAACTTCTTACAACTTACCTAAATCTAGGCTTGACCCAACTTTTTTTAGTATTTTTAGTATTTTTACATACATTTGTTGTGTTTGTTGCAGTCAAGATATTTTTCATCTTTTTTATAGGCTTGCTCGCTCACCTAACGCATGACTGCGCGCTTGGGAGTAAAAGCACCATCCGTCAGCTTTTATTGTGGCGTGCATACATCCCCACATGTTTTATGCATATAATTGTATAATAGAGTGGACCATTGTATATGTAAGCAAAGTTCGACTATACAACATGATAGCCGTGATACATTTTTTATTTTATGCAACGTACTGCATTGTTTCAAATGTATAATATAATCCTGGCTGTTAAAAAAATTTTATCAATTGTCAAATGCCTGTATTATGCTGTATATTAGAATTTGTTGAGTCAGATCTCAAATAAACAATTTTTTTTTATAACATAATAATAAAGTACGAGAAAGCATATAGAAGGTAAATAATTAGACATGGGTTGTTAACCTGACGAGCCCATATTCATGAAAAAGTTATTAGTTGATTGTATTTCTCAAATAAGTGTTTGGCTTATATACCTTTTAATTGCGTGGTAGTACAAACAAAAAACTACATAGTCTGTGTATGTAGTTTTCATTTTCGCGCGCTAATCAAGCAGCATAAAATAAAATCTTTCGGATCGGCCCCCCTCGATTGCAAAATTTAATGTATTAAAAAATGATATTGCTTCGATGGCTAGGCGTATGCATTAAAAGCGCCGCAGTTCGCCCTTCAGTACAGTTTGTACTGCATTTGCTTTTACTATTTATTCTTATTAATAAATTGTTCTATTAAAAACACAATCAGTAAAAGCACGTACCCGTTACTTTTTTCTATACATATACAGCAAAACTGCAAAATGCCAAAAACTACGAGAAACAGACTTTTCAGTGCATGTTTTTCTAATTTAATAACCCTACCAAGATAAAAACAATTTCTTGATGTTTAACAAATAAAAATCCAGTCCGCCTTAAGATCGTCTATCAAATCATTATCAAAACATATATATCGGTTTACAAAGGCTTGGTTGCTAAAACTCAAAGATCTTTTGGCACACTATAATTTTGTCATGTCTAGGCTCACCTGGCCCACTTATTAGTTTTCTTGCCTCATAATTTCGTACGGGGGTTTTCTTTATTACAAAAAAAAAATTGAGGTTCTGTTATTATCAGGTAGGTTGTTGTGCCCGTAAAAGAAAACTTTGAATAATTTTTTTATACTTTTTTTACTAAATTATGTTTTTTATTTTAAATGTATTTTAAACAAAATTATGCTATCCATTGTTTTTTAACGTCTTTTATTTTTTTTCGACACATGGTTTTTATATCCCTTGTTTATACCCAAGTATAAACCGTATGGGTATAAAGTAGCTGTTTACTTATGCAAAGCATAGGGCTTTTACGCAAATATGTAATATCTACGCGATACAAAAAAATTGGGGTTTCTATTTGTCTTTTAACTTTCTTTATGATGCATCGAAATAAACACAAAATCATCTATAGAAGTTAAACGACAGTAACAATAAAAATACAAACTTAATGAAGAAACTGCAGTAAAGTCATTTTATATAGGAAATCATTAGTAATTTTTTTTTTTTAAATAGTCGAGTATTCATTTTTTTATAAATATACCGAAATAAAAATACTTAACTTAAAATTTGGATTTTTATCAAGTATTTTCTAGATTTACTACCATGAACATAAAATCGAATTATATTGGCTAATCTAATACGCTTTTTTTCATATTTGTTCTAATAGTGTAATCATGCAAAACCTAAATATTAAGCTTGCATTTGTAGGCATAATCATCATTTAGTAACATTTTACATAAAAATTGACTGTAGAAAAATTCTAAATACATAATTCTGATACCCTTAGTTTTTTATACGTGAAAGTTTTTGGTTGCTTTACATAGTATTTCGGCGTTTTTTTATAAATTGAAACAATTTTTGTTGTTTGTATTTTATTCCGATACATAAGCATGGCATGGGATGGGCTGTAAACTTGTTTGCTATGAATATATTTTCGTTTTAGTTTGCAACCAGGGGTGGCAAAAAATACCAAAAAAAAGCATGCTTTGTGTACGAAAGTATGCTTTTTATAAAGAAATAGGATAGAAAAATATATAAAATATTCTTTCATTATTCTACCTTTATACCTTGAAATTACTTGTACATCAACTTATGTCAATCATATATGAATCTATAATTGGGTTTAAAACCTGCTTATAAAAAAAATTCAAATCTAAATAATAAACAGATGAGTCAAAAACTACAACCTCACTGCCTTCTCTGCCTTTTCTAGCCGACATGCGTCAACAAAATCCTGCTTAAGATCCTTTACTATGGGAAGAAGAAAGAGGATATAAACGACTGTCTTTGAACAGCTATATTATTGCTGACATGTCCTTACTTAATACATGTGAACTATGTAGATTAAAATTTTTCCGCTTGTGCGCTGAGGCTTAGCATTTTTGGCTTGCATATACTCTAAAACGTATTTTAAAAAATATTTTTCTACTTTTGATCCAGACTGGAATAAAGAATTTGTAATGTTAAAAAAGAACAAGGCCTTCTTCATATGTTTTACCATATGCAATCACCCCTAAAAAATACAGAATATAAAGAATTACTAAGAAAAATTTTTATTCATATACAATAAGAAAGGCACCGCACGAACAAAATTGATAAAATTGACCATCACTTAAATTGCAGACATTCTATAGACAAATCCTACATAGTCGCTGCTACAAAAGCAGCATAATCAGAACTTATACAAATTGCAGAAGAGGCATTGTGGATCGCGTTTCCGAATAAACAGAAACCTCACAACTTTTTTGCAAACACATACTTCTAGCAACGTAAAAAGCCCTATAGGAAGCTTTTTTCTCAGCAGAAAAGTTATGGAAAACACAAATCGTAGAATCCTTAGAAAATTTGGGCCTTCAACTAAATTCTGCTTGGCATGCGCAAGATATAAAAAGAAGGTATGGTAATGAAATCTGTCAAACCAATATACATCAACAAACCTAATAAAAACTACAATCCCTACAGACAAAAAGAACGATTTTTATAAGTGTATGTAATACTTTTTTTTCACAAATAGTGTTTTTTCGTATGTAATACTATAATAAAAATCTTTGTAAATAAAGTTTAGTATACAGATTATGAATTTAGGGTTTGTTGACACAAAAGCTGAGATTTTATTAGTTAATATAAGAACGCTTGGTTACCAAAGTGTAAATAATCTAACAGACAAAAATACCGCGTATATATTTAGCCTTTAGCAATCCATTAAACTGTGTTAAGAAAGTTGAAGAAATAAAAATTACTATTGATATTTTAAAATACATTCCTAACGCATATGTCTAAGACGCCCTTATTAAAAAAACATATTTGCGATTACCTATGTACAAAATGTACATCTTTTCGTATAAAGATTCTTAACAAAGACAGTACCAAAATTTTAAAAAAAAAAAAAAAATTATTGTAGTCAATTAATCAAAAACGACGATGATATTGAAAAACGATATAAAGATTTTTTGAAAACTGAAAAAATGTATGATGACTCTTGCCAACAGAGTTTAATACAATATAGACATCGGTTTACATCAGCTATTACAGCAACGCAATTGAAGGACACTTTTTAGTTTTTTTATAATAAACGTGCATGCTAAGGTATTTAAACTTGCTTATCATATAAACTTCTGACTCTACGACAGCCAGAAATGCAGCAGATACGTCTTAATCAAACAACCTACTAGAGCGATACGGCTATGCATCGACTTTAGACATATGAGTAAAAAACCAATATAGGAAACGTACCTGCTACCACATTCGAAAACATTCTTAAAGTATCGGCAGTGCATATATTTTTTTTGTTTTAGCGACAAGTGGGTTCTTTTTGATTGCATTGGACCCTACGAGTGCACATTAAAACAGCCTATAAACACACAACATATAATATGAGTTTTTTAGAATAGCACAGGGACTATAAAAATATAACTATACTTTTTGCGATGCTTATATAAAAGATGCAAAACCTTAAGAAAAGTTTTCTTGCTTTTCCAGTATTATGGTATCTTTAAAAACATTTTTTTCGAGCACTCATTCAGTTTAGAATGAGTAATTCCTTAATTAAGGAGTGCAAAAATAAGTCTTAATTTAGAAAAATGTAAATTATATTTAGTGAGATTAAAATTATACAAAAAAAAATATAAAAAAAAGGCACTGTCAAGCCTATGTCTGATATAACAAATGCTACAGTACATTATAAAATGCCATCAGACAACAAAAGAGATGAGATTATTGTTAAGTCTAGCAAATAAACCCGCCGTTTTTGCTCGTAAAATACGCTGAAATTATTCATCTAGTACACTTCTTACTTAGAGGTCATACAACCAGAATGTTGCAAATACTTTATTGTCAAGTTATGAGATGATATAATTTGCACATATTAAAAAGAAAATAAAAAAATTAAAAGTCGAGCACAAAAAACTTTTCGTAGGCCTTTATCTTAAACAAGGATGCTTAAAACATAGCAAACAAGCAGTTTTTGTACTACAAGTTGACTCAAATGACAAGCGAGAAAAGATTTATTCCTTATCGAGACCCCGAAAATCAACAGAATATAATTACCCAACTACAGAAAAAAAACTTCAATGGAGTATACAAAAGCCTGAATTATGTCAGACACTAGTAAGTTAGCAAGGAATTAATACTGCGCAGACCATTGAGCGCTCGAATATATCAACCGCAGTAAAAATTAAAGTACCAGGCTACTAGGGCCTGTAATTTCACGAGGACTGTGTTCCCCGAAGAGAAAAAAAAGCAAAAAAAACAAATACCCGGGTACCCGGGGATATACCTGGGGAATTAAAAAAGGTTATTGGTTTTTATTACCCGCGTTATTATAATAAATACATTGGGTTCGACGCCAAGCGAGAATGACCTCAGATCATAGAAGTATCATGACTTTTGTAAGTGGTTATTATTTATTTTAAAATACCTCTCTTTTTAGTAAACATATTGGTTATCAAATCTTATAATACTATTGTTTTTTATGGATATAATCTTCTTATACTCTTGTATCCATCTAAAACTCCTTTCTGAAATGATGATTACATAATATCCCCAATGGGACTTGTACCTATGAAAGTCTTCGCAGTAGGGTTTAAAACCATTAAGACATACAGGCTTATCATTCTTTTATATCGTGTTCATAGTCAATTGTAATAATAGATGTGCTATGTAGTAAATTGCAAAAGACCATACGCCTTTACAAATACTTGTATTTTTAAGCACGCAAGTAGACCTTTATTGCGTTTAAAGCAGCTGTAAAATAAAAAAAAAAACAATAAAGCAATAAGCACCAATAGGATATATGGTGTGAAAAATTATAACCATTTGCTAAAAGACTAAAACTAGCTGATCTTAGTGTAATAATCAACATTTTATATTTCATATATATAATAAGATGATTTAATTTTACACATAACATTTAGATGGATTTTTTGCAGCATTACTGAAGCAAAAACATAAAATACAGACAAAAAAATTAAAGGTTTATTGTTAATATATTTAAGCGGGGTTTTGCGGCATAAAATTTTTAATATAAACATTTTTATGCTTAACAAAATTTTAAAATAGACATAAAGGATAAAATAAAAATCATTTAAAGTTTTAATTATAAAGATAAATATGATAACAGCTTTTTTGCACTCTTTTTTTTGCATTTTTTTGATTTTGTTTTTATACTTTACGAAACAAAATTGTGTTTTTTACTTGTATATAAAATGTCAAAAAGTTTTTTAAACATATAATGTAGTTTTATTTATGCATCTACAACAAATAAGAAAAATATTCAAAACACGAAATTGTACAAATTAAATGTATAAGTGTAACATAATTGTTAAAAAGGATACAATATCAAATTTTGTTTTTTTATGACACATACTATTACTAAGTTAAAAATCCTTTTTTCTCTACAAAGGTTGACAAAAAACAGTTTTCATATATATTTTTTTTGTATTAATAATTTAATGTATTGTATTTTTAGTAGCGTATACCCTGTTTTTGTAGAAAGATCTTAGCAGAAACAAAAACAAATACACAAAAAAGCTTTTAAGCATAAATACGCAGCTA
>JAQFYM010006224.1:0-12021 GCA_034694785.1 Agrenia bidenticulata
CGCCTGTTCGTATTTTTTTTGTATTTTTTTTAGTTTTTAGGGTTTTTTGCATTGGTGTTTGATGAAAAAAATATCCGCACAACAAAATTATTGTGTTTTTATTTACTTATTTTTAATTTTTTTTTGAATTTTTAATACAATCGCTTTCATTAACTTTCCGAAAATTTTACAGTAGAACGAAAATTTTACAAATACGAAAATTTTACAGAACACCGGGATCCCGGGATAGCAAATTTTTGCTTTTGCATAACCCGGAAGGTTCTTATCCCGGGATATGAGAGTCCCGTATGTTGATGCTCCGTGACGGCAACCCACAATATATAAGCTGCAAACGATTGGACTAGCTGGTATAGTAGCGGCAGTGACGATCAGCAAAACTGGGGGTCTTTAGTTGCTATACACCTCTGACCAGGAAGCAGGCCTGGCATGTGTAAAATAAATAATATATAACAACATAAATAGGCAAACAGATGAAATGAGACACAGAAGTCGCTACATAACTATATATAAAAAACAGGTGTTGGTTACTTTTGATACTGCCGCAAGTTTTTTAATTATCACGACACCAGCATTTAAAGATTTCCCAGAAGCACTTATATTTCATCAAAAAGTTCTTTTGTACTGATTAATGGTGAACAGTGTCATTTATAAGGATATGTAAAATTTTAAGTGGAGTCAAAGGAAATATAATATCTATTGAGCAATTGTATATTATACCAAATACATCAACGACATTTACTCAGGTAAAATAGCGGTTGATAGGTATTCAAGGTAAAAATACCTTTCGAATGTGACATCAATACTTTTTCGGGTAGCCAGGCAGTTGGAATAGACCAACTTGTAGCTTATAGGTTAACTAGATTTTACAAAAATCTATAGTAAATTGAAAAAGCCAGCAGGTTATAAAAAGCCTTTTTAATACTTATATCCTGTTGTTGTGGTACGAAAACCGTGTGGGAAGCTTAGGTTTTGCATTGATTATAGATTTATAAATGAGTTCGAGCTCTAATACGGACTTGAATGGCCAAGAGTGTCAAATCTAACTTGAAGTTTGCGCGATGCAATTTATTTGCGTCTAATTGACTGTTAGGACGGATTTTATCAATACAATATAGGTAAGAAAGAACAACAAAAGACAGACTTCTTTACAGGTAAGAAGTTAATGCAATTTGAGAAAGTGCCCCAGGGCTTATAAAATTACACAGCTGTATTTAAGCGAGCAATGGTTTATATTTTGCGTGATTTTTTGTATGTTAATGTTTAGTATTTATAAATGACATTTTAATATGTTGTGAAAAATGGTGATAACATAAAACGAATTAAAACCTGGTGACTGAAAAAATCAAATTGTATTATTTAAATACAAATAAAACACGGCAGTCAGATGTGTAGCAGAAATTGAATTTTATCGATATGCAATTTTCTATAAATAAGATAACCCAGAAATTATTAAGAGTATAGGGAATCATCAACTTTCTAGAACCAAAAACTTAACAACAATTCCAAAGATTTAAGGGTATCATTTATTGTGGCAGATTTTTTGTAGAAAATTTATCTATAATAAAAACAATATATAAATTACTAGAAAAGGATATAAAGTTATAAAAGGGAAGAACAAAGAAATGATTTTAATATTATAAAAAAGTATACTGGATAGAAGAGTTTTATGAGTCATCCCGAGGTCGCAAGTTCATTTCCTTTTTTTAGCAGAAGCAAGTCAAATAGTATTAGGACCCGTATTGTATCAAAATGATCATGCAGTATCATATATACGTAAAAAGTATAACTGATGCGGAACAGAAGTATACAATTACAAAAAGTAAAGTTTTACAACATTGTGCATAATAAACATTTATGCTATTTCTACGTTGGCAACAGATTTAAGTTCATTACAGACCATCATGCAATTTTTACATTTAAATCGAAACTTGAATTTAGATCAGCCAGCATTCAATGATCTTTTCGCGGCCAGAGCTGTTTTCATTGGACAGAAAATACAGAAAAGATAGTAAATGAGCATAAGAAGCCTTGAGCCAAAGTGTGTTAAAAAAATAAGGATATAAAAAGAAAAGTGATTTTTCATATATAAACTCACTTATAGCATATAATACAAACAAAACAATAGTTACTAAGACATCGAATCAAAATAATCTAGATTAACGTGCAAGATTTATAGATGATATTTTGACCTTTATATATACAACTATGATATTAGGTACTTTGGATAATAAATAAATATAGTGATTTAAGAAGGTATGATGCGTCACGCTCAATTGCTAACACGGGAGAGGTTGCTGATACGTTACCTGCACGTGTGATCTATTTACTTGTTAGATACTCGCAATGATGTTTTTTTTTTGCAATAGATGTAATCAAAAGGGGTATTAAGATAAGTTGGGAAAAAAACAATATTAAATAAAACGGCATTGTATGCAACAAAATACAAGTAGAATAATATCAAAACATGCAATTGTAGATATTTAAAAGCCATGTGATTTGGTGGGAATTGATATGCTAGAATTTGGCAAAAAAAAAAGACTCATACTTTGTATAGAGTACTGTAGCCTTTTTATCCGGGCTAGATGTAGTTGAGATCAATGATGAAACTAAGAGATATAATTTTTTACAGTAAAGTTTACAATGAGTTTCCATTTATAATCATGCAAAGCGGCAATAAACGCGAATTCGCAAACAAATTTGTTTATGAGTAGACAACAATCAATAGCATAATGCACAAGTTTACCATTTTATATTATATCAAGGGAATAGTAAAGTACAAAGATTGAATCGAAAATTAAGGAATGCTTACAGAAGATCTTTTTAAAATGTGTAGAATAGAGTACGTCTGTCTTGAAATGTAAAATGGAACGAATATCGTGTTTTATAGATGACACCAATGACAGCAAGGAATTAAATAAATTAGAAAAAGGTAAGAGCTCAACAACTAAAGTATATTGAGGAGTAGAGTAAGAACAATGCGGCTACACCAGAATGCGCAGTAGGAGATGCACTACTAAAAAAAGTGTAAAAAAGTTATGAAATGATACAGAATGTAATGATAATTGAAAAGTAAGTGAAAAGCTGACAGATTATAAATACATTGTACGAAGAAAAGATAGTCGAAAAGTGTAAAAACATGTTTCTAGATAAAGCGGTCGGAAGAGGAAAATGTTCGGGTAGCTTCATTACCCCATAATATATACAATAACAAATAAGTGTTGAAAAAGATATTTAGAGGCGCGCAATGAGAGATCGCGCGACTCTATAGCGTTCTTGCTTATCAAAATGCAATTTTGAGGCCGCCCAGCCGAAATATATAGGGGTGCAAAGAATACGCTAATTGTTGTTAAACACATTTTATCAGATATTGTGTTTTTCTGTATAACAAATCAAGATAACAAATTAAAAATTACATTTTTATATATATAAACATTACATTTTCCATCGGTCACCCCTCTCGGTACAACTTTGCCCGTGAATACACACCTAGTTACAACCTTTAAAGTTCACTATCAATTGACGCAGATGACAAATTGACATACCTCGACATCAAACTTCAGTCACTTGAACGTGATAATACGCGTAGAAACATGTCATAAAATCACAGACAGCAATGTTCAATTCAAACTAATAAAAGAAAAGAAAAACAACCTGGCCTTGTATCTTATTGGTTAGAAGACAATTTCAATCACAAGTCCCGTAGAAAAAAAACATACATACTAAATCGGGATAGTCACATAATTTAAGAATGGTACTATGAAAAAGTATACGTTTACGATTTGCCGAGGAGTAAATATGATTTTGACAAGAAACTTACTTTTTATTACACATCCGAAGACAAAAATAGAATATAAAAGTATAAAGATGACAAGTGGAAGCACTTTTTTGAAAGGCTGAAAGAATGGGTTTAAGCGAATAATGTAAAAAAGGTACAGTACACAAGTATATAAGATCGATAGATTTGTCACGTAATCTGCAGCTGCTGACATGCTCTGCCGGGATATGCATGGCAATGGGTATAAGAAATGCACATGAATATGTGGGACATTTATAAACAAAGAATAGCCATATGATCAAGAAAGTCGTAAACTTAACACAATGATGTAAAGTAAGAACGCAATTGTATTGCTTCTGTTAAGTGCTACCTTTTGTAACAAAATGGGACACTATGCAAATATTTCCTAAAAAGAAGATAAACAATAGAACAGAGTGGCTAAAGTTTTTGATGGAAGCCAGGTGAGCCCATTTATACAAAATACTTGTTGTGGATCTTTTTTTGACTCAATACCTCGGGGGAGGCTAGGTAAGTCACGCCAGTAATACCAATCTAGTCAACAATTTTATTGACAGATTCGACAGGCATTATAAACATGCCCATGGAAGACAATGAATATGCACATGGGGTGCATGAAGGAAATGATGAGTCTCGGTCGTTATTTTATAACCAAAGAAAAGAAACGAAGATAGTCTTCTAATTATGTTAACGATATATTAGTCAATCGGGTAGATGAATATCCTTTGCAGCCTATCACTTTACATAATGATATCTTTCATGTGGCACTTGAAACACAACAAGGAGTTTTGAAAAAATAAAAAAAAGCCTTTTGATATCGTGAATAAATTATGCAAAGGACCTATTCCTACAAAGTAAAATAAGAAAATGATAATATGTTAAAGCTAGGGGTGAAAATTTCTAGGAGATTTTATTATTTTTTTGTTTGTTTTAAACATGAATTTACGTGCTTAATATGTTATTACGCAAGTTATTGCATTTTCAGTACATTATAGAAATCCCTTTTTCTGTAAACGATTCTAAATTAGTCTTTAGTTTCTTTTTAACAAAATAAATTACATTTATTTACAGCAGGGGTACACTGCATTCTTGCAAAACAAAAAAAAATTGGATATAATATTTACTGTGTTTTTTAAGGTGACTTCGCATACAGAAATGTCGAATTAGTATCAAAGGTCGCAATTTTACAGTTACAACAGGTAAGCATGTAAAAAACAGACATGCTATCTGTCCTTACGTATTAAATACTATACTTAGTGTTTCTAGAATTAACGCGAAAGGTCACAATATAAAAAACACCATAAAAATTGTTAAATTCCAATTAAAAGATCCCATACAATTTAAATGCTTAGTTATAGCCGAAAAAAATTGTTTTTTATTTTTTTTTATTTTAGATATTATTTTTGTATTTTAGTAACCCATTTTTTTTCTTTGACAATGTACAAGCAAATATTTTGGTTCGAAATATAATAATTCTTTTGTAGTAACTGGCTTAGAACATCGAAGAAAAAAAAAAACCCTTACACTTTCTTCTGTTAGAAAAGGAGCAAGATTTTGCAGTATGTATGCTGGTTTTTCTTTGTAATTTTTTAAAGTTTTAGTCAAGTTGTTTGTCTTAAAAAGGCATACACTTATAAAAATATTTGATAAAAAGACTAAAAAATGTCTTTTAATTGAACAGTCGTTTGTATTATTCAATGCATTGTACATATGCATGAATATATCTATTCTATTATCAATAAGTTGCAATTTATTACACTGGTAGTCAAATTATCTTATAAATTAATTTTTTTATTGGAGCTCTGAAATAACAGGCTGTAACTGTAAAATATTTATATTGTTTTAACGCGGTTTTTTGTAGTTTTTTGTTTGCGATAATCAACAACCAACCATTTTACTTTTTAAAACTTTAAAACCACTTTTTATTGGCAGAAAAGTCTGCTTAATGCTAAAAATTGATTTAATAATACATCCTATTTAAACATGTTGCAAAAACAATTTTTACATAACAAAAATAGGGGTGTTACATATATAGAACTTATGCACAACTGAAAGATTTTAAAAACGTATACATAAGTGTACCTATAAAAATGAAAACATTGCATTTTAATCTGCTTTCAATATTTTTCTTTAGCATATTTTATAAAAAAAATATTGTTTTTATAGTTTAAAATTTTTTACACATTGAGTAGAGTCGGCCTACAAACTTTTTATCCGTTTTTAATTAATCAAGCGAGTTAACAAGTTTTTCGATCTATATTGTAAGTGTGCTTCGAAGTTTCACATAAAGATCGGAAGTTAAATCAGGTGTTTTGTCACCAGATGTCATTTATCTGTATTTTTGGAAAGCCGATATGTCTGGGTCTCACCATATGGTGATTTTCCATTTCTCTGGTGGTTTTAATACAAGACAAAAAAATATAAATTTTACTAGAATTTTCTAAAATATTCCTTTAAGAAATGCTCAAAATTTGGTATAACTTTACCTAGTTATTAATAAAACTTATCAATGTGTTGAAAGGTAAACGTACAAAAACAACAAATAATATTCATCTATACATTATCTAACTAATATCGGCCTGTAACAACTTTATACGCATTTCACAATATATAGCAATTAATGCCAGAAAAAAATAAAAATTAAAGATTCTTTTATCTTTTAAAAAATGCGATTTTCGTTCTATCTTACTATTTAAAACCTGTTCAGGTTATTTTGCTTACGTTTTTTACTTTCTCCACATCACCTGCTTCATAAAACCACTTCGGAAAAGACGGTCAAGGTATCTGGTAATTAATTTCTGGGCAACACCCCTACCACTCTTTTCAGCTTTAGTAACCTTTCGAAAAACTTTCAATTGTATAAATGGGTAGTTATGAGGCGAGAACGTTTTGGTCTGCGGACCCTTCTTTCTTTATTTTTGTGATACGTGTAGCTATGACGCGCTGCCGTATTGACAGCTTCTCCAAAGAAGTAAGATAAAAATGAAATCAGGTGCTATATTCTCGACGTTTCTATGTTCCTAAGCCACCAAACAGTTTTTTTTAAATATAGTTTCCATCGCATGGGATTAACTTCATCTTCCCGTTGCTGCAAGGAGAGTTTTTAGGCCGTAGTCAAAATGCCTTTACTTTAAAGCCAACCATATACAAGTGCCATTTTTCCTCGGCTTGTCCAGCTTAGCATATCACTATATTTTCTCGGTAGCCCGCAGGAGATCCTTAATATCCACAAAGGATCAGGAAAGCGAAAGGACAAAGGACAAAGGTTCAGCGGGCGAAGCAGCGCATTTACCAATAGCCGTCATAACATACACTAGTTAATGCGGTTTTTAATGAATGAGCCGCTTCATATTTAGGATAGGCGAGCAGGCGACTTGTAAGAGTGCATTTTTTTGTTAGCTTTTGTGCCATTTTTGGTCTTTGGTGAAAATGGGACGGTTTATTTCCAGCTGGGATTAATCCCCAGTGTCTTGTACCATTTTGTGCTTTGCTTCCTCAGCATACTTCTCTTAGATCTCGGGGTCGAGGTACTATTGATATGATAATTACTTAAGCTAAGTGCGTGCCTTCATTTAAGGATTCCTCCCGCATAACTTTTGGCTGCTTTTCATTAAGAACAACGAAAGGTTTGCCAACTAGTCTACCTCCAAACCAAATTCGGCTCTTCTGGTTTTGTTTAAAAAGAATTTATGGTTTACCGCCATACCATGATTTTTTAGTTTTAAGTGTTCAATTGCTTCAATTTGATTTTATATTTAAAAAAATGAGACAACTACATCTACTTTTTCATTTGTAAATGAATATATTTGTACGATAGATTTTTTTTACTTATTTATAATTGCCATTGTTGTATGGATACTAAATTGTAAGATAAACATGCTTTTTTTTTCTTTTTTATAAGTTTTGTAGTATTAGTTTTTTGTGTTAGTTTTTAAAATAAGTTTTGGATTTCAGTACTTAAGTTGTAGTTTTTGGGCGGGTTTTTTGTAGTAAATCTTATTGCGGTTTTAATCGATTAGAGTGTAATCGCAGATGTTTTTATATATTTTCTTCACAAGGCAGTTTTTTATTGTTTAGTAGTTGCAAAAAAATGGTTTAATGGTGGTTTTCTTTTGTTTGGTTTTTTAGCTTTATAAAACTTGACAACCCTGAGCAGAGGTGTCCAAAAGATTAAAACAATCCATTTTGCATTTTTTGATCCCCTATTTTTGTTATGTTAGGCATGTCCCAATTTTTTTACTACAGTAATTTGTGTGTTACTATAGTAAGATATTTACTATAGTAAAATGAGTTTTACAGGGTAATTTCTTTGGAACAATATTTAATTTATTAAATAAGTACTTGTTTTACACTTCAAATTTCTACAATTAAAAAGAGCTTTTTATATTATTAAGTCAATTTTTTTCTGTTTGTAAGATTCAAAACTATCAAAGAAAATTGATGCAAATGAATGGATGAAAAAATTAATCAAATGGCGATGGAGCAGTTTCAAGAAATTTTTCGGCTGTCAAAAATGTTTTGCGTCTTTTCTGTCTACTTTACTACGCCAAAAAAATTCACCAAAACATATAAAACATTAACTACAGCTGTTTATTTTTTATATTTGGGTTTATTTATCCGACATAAAATATGTGAATTTTTAATATATCGAAGTCCGGGATACAAAGAATGATTACAAAAATGGAAAAATTTTTATTTAATGTTGCGATCTTTGAAATAAAGATGCCAAGTCAAAATGAATATGAGGCGTTTAAGCAAGGTTTTTAAACAAAAATATCACACCCTAAGACCGTTTTAAGCATGCGACAAAAACCCATATGAAAATAACCTGTCCTAAAACACATTAACATTTTCAAATAGAAAGCAGTATCACTATAATAAATTTCTATATGTTTTTTTTTGTGACTGCGAGTAAAAGATGCACCATATGGTGTCGGATAAATGCAGGATGCACGTGGTTATAAAAAACAACCAATATATGCTAAAACATTATAGCATACACAACTCAATACACAATGTTGGTTAAAGTGTATAACGTGGATTCTTAAACCTTAAACGACAGATACTACAGTATCGAACCTCTATAGTCAGGCTGAGTAATACGAACTTGGCAAACAAAATGTAGTTGTGGAAAATGGGTTTGAATTTTAAAAAATAAGTTTTAAAGAATATAATTTTCAATATATATATATGTGATAGACAAAGAGCCGTTTAAATATTTTTTTTCGGGGATTTATTTGCGTAAACTTTAAAAGGCATATCGATATTTTATTTTCCTTTTACCAATATTAATGCAATCAAAGCAAGTGTCATATCCATACCAGCTACCTTTTATTCGATTTTGTTAAGTCTGTTGGTCAATTCCTCTTTCGTTTTTACTGGTCTCTTTTCTTGCTCCATTGTTATAATCAAACATGATAGTCAAGTCTATTGCTAATCATGTATCAAAGAATGTATTTCATTTTCCAATTTCTTCTATCATTATATGTTTTGATTCTTTTTACCGTGGTATCCAGTTCACTGCTTTTGGTTTTAATGTCAATATGCTTTACCTTTATACAACCAGTTTTTTTTCTTGCTTGTTCTCCTCAACCAAGCTGTAATGCATAATTTAAATCCTCTATGTCTGTTTTGGCAAAGCATTAGAAAACAAAGTAGAATATCTCCACGTCGCTCGTCCAGCTTCACTCTGAGTAGCCTCATCAGCTTCACATTGGTATTTTGAATACAAGTTGTTGTATTTTACCTTGCATTTGCTTCCTCTCAAGTCTCGGCACTCTTTACCTAGCTTCTCCCAAATTTCCTTTATTTTTTTAGCTTCCCAATAGCATTCTATAACTCTTGCGTATACTCCTAACGTTTTGCAAGCTGCACCATCTTTGTCGTGTTATCCTTTGTCGTGTTATACTTTGTCGTGTTTTCCTTTTTTTCATGTATTTTTTTCATCCATGGGGTATATTTAGAAAGAAATTAATTCGAAAAAATATTACCCATAATTAAATTTTTTGAAAAATGTTTACTATGGTAAATTAATTTACTATAGTAAAAACTTCGGCATATTTTTTTGGTGTTTTTTTTAATATAGTTGATTTTCTACTATGGTAAAAAAAACAACAAAAATTGTTTTTTATACATTAAATCTGTACTTAAAACATTTTATAAACTTAAATTTTTGTTATTTTTGTTACTTATAAATATTTTTTTCGCCTAAAATTCATAAAACCGGCCATTTTATAAGTTTATAATTTACTATAGTAAAAAAATGGGTCATGCTCAGAGGCTCCGAAAAAAATAGGCCCCCAAACAATAATGGCCCTATTTTTGCGGTTATTATGGGGGAAATATTTTTCCCTATTTTTGACATTTTTTTCCATTTTTTTCTATTTATTTTATATACGAAATACTAATTTTCCATATTTAATTATATTAAGATATCTAATACAAAAAAAATATGTTCTTGAATATAAGAATTTTTTCAATGTGTTTAAAAAAACAGGAATATCTCAAATAATTAGGTTATTAATTTAAAAAGGGGGTAAGTTATATACAAAATTACAAAATTTGCTACTTTTATAAAGTTATAAAAAGTCCATGACTACTAAGTATACAGGTTCTATTACTTACAAGGTTAAATACGCCTGATTTACTGTATGATTTTTGTATTTATAAAACATTAATTCTTGTATACCCAACAATATTTTACTTTTTTTGTGTAAAATGTATGTTTATTTAATCTTAATGATAAAAAGCCTTAATGTTTACCACTATGTTCATACTAATGTGTAAAAAATGCAATTTGCTGATCTTTATAGTGCAAATACCTCTTTATTTTAAGTAGATGCACTTTTATATTTATATGTGTTAATTAAATATTGTTTTGCAGTCATCTTTGGTCTATTATAAAAAATTCACAAAAAAATAACATGAAAAAAACATGAAAAAAAACACAAAAAAATTTGCCCTATTTTCCATAATGGCCATTATGGGAGAACATTTTTTTTTGCCCTTCCCTATATTGTCCCTACCCTATTCGGAGCCCCTGGACATGCCTAAATAAGACAATTTTGAAACCAAAAATGACACGGCAAGAGAATCTCAAATGATAAACCAATACCAGCAAAATAAGCAACCGAAGTACGGTGACAAGATGTTAAAGCTTTCACCGTCCTTTAACCTTTACAAAGCATCAAGCAGTACACAATTCTGTCTTAATATAGCCAGGACAATATTAGTGTTCAGTAGGTCTCTAACTTTTGAAGGCTGAATAGGGGTTAGAAAATTAAAACGCCTCTATAAATAAAGGCAAATAGAAGGCGATTGAGAGCAAATGCAAATATAGCCTGAATAAAAGCAATTTTAGCCGTCAAAAATGAAGGCGAATATATTTTTTACATTAAAAACTGATAAGAGTCTGTAAAGTGTTTATTCGAACAAAATTAAATAAATCAAGTTTCCCTTTCTAAATAATTAATATACAAAGGTTTCAGTGGCATAGAAATAATTAAGCCGCACATGAAAAAAGGTAGTAAAACGATTTAACGGGCTTATTTTTGTATATGCTTAGATGCATAAGAAATTAAATTTGTAAAGTGAATGACTGTATGAAGCATACAAAAAAAAATATCTTAATATATAATAATAACAACACCTAGTATTTAAAAATATAATAGCTATATTTTAAGTAAAATAACTGGTTATATGTATTCTGTTGTCAGATTCCATGCAAAACTAGCCTCAAATTAAACTTAAGGCCTGCAAAGCCTAAATATACAAGTATTTTACACAGGTAATACTTTGATTTGCAAAAATAACTAGTATTATTGTAAATTTGCACGCTAAATGCTTCTTTCTATGATTATTTTTTGCTTATATTTTGCAATATAAATCCATTATAAATGCAATTTAGTTATATTAGGTGAAGGCGTTTAAAGGAGATACAATAGTTGGAGCCCTAGTAATCATAAAACATATAAAAGTATACAAAAGAATCAACTGGGTCTAAAAAATACATTTTGTTGGCACATATTCGAATAAAAATTTTGAAATTTGCTTGCCGATTCCCCATAATGTAAAACCGTGGCAGTATAAGATCTTGATGTTTCGTTTTACCATGATGCTAGGAATGACTAAATTTCTAAAATAAACACTGGTGAAATTATCGACTAGAAAACAATAACAATATCCGATGAATTTTTCAATAACTATAATAAACAAAAGAAACATAATAA